>VMDO01003463.1:0-142778 GCA_007922755.1 Pedetes capensis
AAAAAAAAAAAAGAAAATATACCTTTGTTTACCCACCTACAGAATTGATGTAACTTCCTTGTTTTGTTTGCAAGAAATGTTTTCTAATTTCATTCGTATTGACTTCATAGAGTCTCATTGATACCCAGCTGTTGTTGTTGTTGTTAGGTGCCATCGAGTCAGGTCTGACTCATAGTGACCCTAAGTACAACAGAAACACTCCCCAACACTGTGCCATGGCAGGCACTATGTCAGTGCTTCTCTGTTATTCATGGGGTTCTCAGTGGCTGATTGTTTCAAGAGTGGGCTGCCAGGTCCTTCTCCCATTTCTGCAGTCCTAGGGATCAAATCCATGGCCTTAGAGAGCTGTAAGAGAGTGATATTTACTTGTTTGGAATTTATCCAAGACCATATAACATAGCTGCTGATTTTTTTAGTACTATAAATTACTCAGGAAAAAAATGCTTTCTAAATATTTTCATGAAGATGCAGTAGAAAATGTCTCTGGGGTGCATGTTAATATACACAAATAATTTGCTTCTTTGGTGGTTGTTTGCTGTTGTTAGGTTCGGTTGAGTCAGGTCCAACTCATAGCAACCCTCATGGGGTTTTCAATGGCTAATTGTTTTGGGATTGTTTTTGGGAGTGGATTGCCACATCCTTCTCCCATTTTTGCAGTGCTGGGGATCAAACCAGGGTCCTCAGAGAGTGTAGAGCAGTGGTCTACCAACTGAGCTAAACCCAACACTTCTTTGGTAGTATTTTAAAAATAAATTTTATTGTATAAATTTGAGATTTGCAACATGATGTTATAAGATAGATATAGATAGTAAAATGGTTACTATTAAAAAGCAAATGAATATATTCATCATCTTTCATGCATAGTTACTTTTTGTGTAACAAGAGCAGCTAAAACCTACTTGTTTAATAAAAATCTCTAATGCAATACAACTTTAGTAACTACAATCCTTACATTGCACATTAGATCTTTTGACTTATTCTGTCTATACATTTTCTACTTTGTGTTCATTGACTTACATATCCTCATTTCCTCCCCCCACCTTGACTCTAGTAACCAATGTTTTATTCTCTGTGTATTTGACCTTTTTTTTTTTTTTTTTTGAGGGTTGAACCCAGGGCCTTGAGCCTGTATGTTTTGCAAGTGCTAGACCACTGAGCTGCAACCCCAGCCCATTTGTCTTGTTTTTTGTTTTGTTTTGTTTTGTTTTGTTTTACTTTTTGAGACAGGGTCTCACTAAGTTATCCAGACTGCCTCTGGTCTCAAACTTACGATCCTCCTGCCTCCGCCTCCTGTGCCACTGGGATTATAGGTATGTGCCACCACGCCCAGCTTGATCTTCTTTTTTAGAGTCCACAAATATGTGAGATCATGCAACATTTTTATTTCTGTGTCTGGCTTACTTCACTTAACATCCTCCAGATCCATCCATGCTGTGGCAAATGGCAGGGTCTCCTTTTTTGCAGCTGAATGAGATCCCATTGTGTTTATTGCCATATTTTCTTTATTCATTAGTCCAGACCCCTGGGCTATTTCCACATCTGGGCTATTGTGGACAGTGCCACAATGAACATAGGCATGCAGATATTGTTGTGAGGCAGTGGCTTCATCTCCTTTGGGTGGTGCCCAGAAGAAAGATTGCCAGGGCGTGTGGTAGCTCACTGGTGAAAGATAGACGTTTGAGGTTTTCTGGATCATATTTTCTTTTTTCCTTTAAATCTACGGGCATAATCTATGTTTAGGAAAAGAAAAATCATGGGATCTTCAATAGTTTAACTGTTAAGAATAAACTATTAAATAAAAATAATTTTTAAAGAAGAATGAACTACAAACAGGCAGGCATGGTGGCACACTCCCATAATCCCAGCATGAGGGAGGTGGAGGCAGGAAGATTGTGAGGTCAGCCTCGGTTACATAATGAGTCCCGGGCCACCCTGGGCTACACAGGGAGACCCTGTCTCAACCCCCCCACCCCAAAGAACAGAACTATAGTCACTTAAATGTAAGAATTAATGACTACATTTGGTTGACTTTTGGGATGGGGCTGTGTGCAGGTCACCCAGACTCTTTAAAGTCGTAGAGGTGGCCATTGAATGCGCCTGACTGAGCATCTAAGGCTGCAGCTCTGCCTCTGGAATCAGCCTCTGTGTCTGCTCATTTTCCTCCCATGACCCATCAGAACCCAGGAGGTTCCTGCTCCCTGCACCCTCCCTGGGGACCCTTGAGCTCTCCCACACTCAGTGCAGCTTGGTCACCATGAGCACCTGTCCCAAGAAGCCTAATCCAGATGATGATGTCAGCTTTTGGTCTTTGCCAAAAGCTTTCACTTAGGTAAGGAAAAAAAATTAAAAAACCTTCAGAACAAGGGTTTTATGTGGTCTTAGTAGCTGTTCCAGGAGAGAGGCCCCAGGTCTGTGATCAGTGAGTTGGGTTCGGAGGTGGTTGGTGGTCTGCACCACGGAGCTCCAGTCCCACCACAGCAGGGACGCTGCACCCCCACTCCAAAGAACATATTCCAGAGGGTCCTTGACAATCAAGAGGAGGGGAGCAACTGAGAATATTTGGTTTGAAAAAGGTCTTTGGGTGGACAAGGTCACTCTGCTCCAGTATCTGAGGCTGCCTATATCCCTAGGACAGTTAGTAGTTTAAAAAAAAAAAAATGTAATGGAAACTAACAAGTGTTGGTGAGAATGTGGAGAAATTGCAACACATAGACATTGCTGGTGGGCCTGTAACCCACCACTCAGTCACTGTGGAAAACAGCACAGTAGTCCCTCAAGCCATAGAGTCACCATGTGACCCAACAATTCCATACTTTGGTATACCCCCAAGAGAAATGAAAATCTGTGTCCATGCTAGAACATATGTACGCATGTTCACAGCAGCCCTATTCTTAATAGCCAAAGGTAGAAGCAACTCTAGTGTCCATCAATGGATGAATAGAGAAACAGAACATGGTAAAAAAGGAAGGAAATTCTGACACATGCTCTAAAATGGATGAACCTTGAAAATATCGTGCTAAGCGAAAAGCCAAGGACAAAGTTTACATATTGCATGATTCCTTTTATATGATATAGCCAGCAAATCCAGAAAGAGACAGGAGGTTGTAGGTGGTGGGAATGAGGACATGGGGGGTTTGTCTAGGGTGATGAAAAGTTTTAAATGGAGAGAGCTGGTGGTTGCAGTACCTTGTGCAGGCTGTGAATGCCACTACATTGCATATTTTAAAATGGAGAATTATGAGCCAGGTGGGGGATTACAGGCCTATGCCTGTAATCCCAACACTCAGGAGGCTGAGGCAGGAAGATCTTGAGTTGGAGGGTAGCCTAGGCTAAATAGCAAGACCCTGTTTGGGGGGAAAATTTTTTTTAATTAACAAAATAAAATGGAGAATTGTAGTGCGAATTTACCCCAGTAAAAAATATGATACTCTACGAGCTAGTTGTCATTCTGTGTGGCCCCTGGAAACATGGAAGAAATGAGCAGATGCCCCAGGAAGGGAGGGCAGGGGTATGTAGGCTGAATTCAAAGAACTTTCTAATGAATACAGCTAGCAGGAAGTGCAAGGGCAGTGGCTAAAGAGAGGGACACATGAACCCCCTCCAGGACTCAAGGAGCACAGCTGGGTGTCAGGGCAGCGTTCAAGCCCTGGAGTAGCACACAGGAATCACCATGGGCCCTGCCCCAGGGACTCTAATCCACTGGCCTACGAGGCCACCTGGGCGTATGGACCCAGACTTCCAGTGGCTCTTAGTTTTGGTAGGGGCAGATGACAGATGTATCCCTCCAGCACCGCTGCCTCACCAGTTACTTCCATTCTAACAACCACTGTGCCTCACATGCCGAGGACATTCACTGCTCCCAGTGTGAGCGAGGCACCTGCGGCTTTGGGCTCACCTGGGTGCTGCTTCAAAATGCAGAATCCCCACCCTACTCCACCCCCACTGGCCCAGAATCCGCACCTTCACAAGACCCCAGGGTGACTTAGGTGCACTTCTGAGCTGAAGAAATGCTGCTGGGAATCTTGATTTGCAAGACACTGTGAATCACCTGTTCTCATTTTATCTTCTGAACTACCATGTGTAGTCACCAGGGCAGTGACAGATGTTACTGAAAGATGAGAAGGTCAAGTACAGGCCTTCACTTGCTCCACATGCTCTTAGCAGTGCCATCTCCCAAGAGGCCTGATCCAGATCCAGAGCCCTCTCCCCAGGCTTGGGAACCAGGTTCATTTGTCTTTGATCCCCCCATCTCCCTCCTGCCTGCCACAATGCCCTGCCCACAGCCCTGGCTGACTGAGTACCTAATGTGTGGAGGAGGAGGAAACAAAGGATGGAGGGATGCCCGATGCCTTCTGCTGCATCGACCTTCCCGTAGGCAGAACACCCACCCTCACGCAAAGCTGGGCTTCCTGCTTCTGAGTCTCAGTTCACAGCCCCACCTAGTATCAGCCTTGCTGATGCCACTGGTGGGGGTGGGAATGAGGGCAGGTACATGTGGCTCCCCCAAGGCAGGAACAGGGTGGCAGCAGAGCCATCCCAAGGGAAGGAGCCCTTGGCCAGGTCAGGAGAGTCTGTTCATTTTGTCATGGCTGCAGTAGGGATGGAGAGGCTGATACATGGGCCCCCTGCCAAGTTCAGATGCTCCTGGTTTGGACGTTATTGTTACTAGCTCAGCTAGCCAACATCTACGAGACATGCCATGTGTTTATTGTTAATAAAAATTTTCATGATCTTAAAATGTTCACTAACTTGGGCCCAAGGACAGCATTCTTCAGAGGAATTCAGCATGAGATCACTCTTACAAGGACATAAACTTGGTTTCTATTCCTAAGCAAGGTACAACAAACAATGTAAAGCACCTGAAGAAGAAAGAATATCAAAGGAGTAGTTCAGAAAGTAATTTAGAAAGAATATATGAGGAGTGGGGATATACATAAAGAAGAGAGAAAATAATTCTAGGAGAGAGAGTTAGGAAGGACTTAGTACTTCTTACAAGCATTCTACATAAAAAATTTTAAATATGCATGTAAGAGAGAACTTGACTATCTAATGAAAAATAGTCTTAGGATATTTTACCTTTTATTCTCAATGTAAGAGTAAATGTAGTGAGGCATGGTGGCACATGCCTGAAACCACAGCAACTTGGGATGGAGAGGCAGGAGAATTGCAAGTTCGAGACCAGAGGCAGTCTGCATAATTTAGTGAGACCCTGTCTCAAAAAGTAAAAAAAAAAAAAAAAAAAAAAAAAAAAAAAAAAAAAAAGGGCTGGGGGTGCAACTCAGTGGTACAGCATTTGCAAAGCATGCAAGCATGAGGCCCTGGGTTCAACCCCCCGTACCACAAAAAAGAAGGAGGAGGAGGAGGAGGAGGAATGAATGCAATATAATATGTAGGCATTGCTTCTTCCTCAGAAAACAATGAGAAAAAAATTAAGTGTTTTTATGTAAACCAGAAATCATTTTTTTTATTTGTTTGCCGGCTTCCTTTGCTTTCAAACAGATTTGTAAAAACTGATATTTATTGCTGTTTTTTATAACTTCTAGAGAGAGAGAGTGTGTGTGTGTGTGTGTGTGTGTGTGTGTGTGTGTGTGTGTGTTTGTGTGCCTGCACATACGTAGCCTTGGAATGACTAATATTTTGTTCTGTTCTAAAGAATGTGATAGTTTTTTCACAGGCTTGATAATTTAGTGTACTTTGGGAATTGAAAACTGTCCCACTAGGCAAAGATAAGAGTATAACACTCTGGCACATCCTGAATTGCCTAAGTAACTCAAGTGAGTGGAATGTTCTTTGAGATAATACTGTTGCATTAAAGAAATGCTTCAAATGGTAGCCAATTCAATATTATTTCACTTTCAACTTGGTTAAATTTAGCCAACCATGTAAATTTAGCTAACCATGTAAAATTATTTATTTAAAAAAGGAAGAAGAAGAAGCCAGGTGCCATGGGACACGCCTGTAATCCCAGCAATTTGGGAGGCTAAGGCAGAGATTGCAAGTTGGAGGCCAGAGGCAGCCTGTGCACTTTAGCAAGTTTCTGTCTCAAAATCAAAAATAAAAATAAAAAGAGGCTGGGGGTATACAGTTCAGTGGTACAGCACTTGCCCCAAGTACTCAAAAAAAAAAAAAAAAAAAAAAGAAAGAAAGAAAGAAAAAAGAAAGAATCCAAATGTTTCCCCTCATTTTATGTAGAAGTTCAAAGTCAAACATTGTAGCCAATGGTGGTCGCCTGGAAGCCAGGTGTCTGCTACCTTGTTAAGCAGACTAATTGGCATTAAGGAACTTTGGCAGAAGCTCATTAGTGAGGAGAGGGATTTTGCACCCCAGCCCCCAGTTAGTGGGCTCTGAGCCATTCACTTTTAAAGTATGAGTCCATTCACAGAAATATGATTTACTACCACTCTTCAGGAAGAGAGTTTTATGCAACCTGATGTCTCTTGGTCCAGCAACCTTTGGAACTACAAGGTACATTTCAAAGGACTTGCTTTGTAGGTTCCTTGGTAGCTGGTGACTACCCAGAGAGTGTAGAAATGAGGATAATTGATGTCCTGGTCAGGATTGTGTATTCAGCTGTGTTGTTGTTGTTGTCTGGTGCCATCAAGTTGGGTCTGACTCATAGCAATCCTCATAGGGTTTTCAGTGGCTGATTGTTTTGGGATTGCTTTGGGAGTGGATTACCACATCCCTCTCTCATTTTTGCAGTGCTGGGAATCGAACTCAGGTCCTCAGAGAGTCCAAAACAGCCCTCTACCAACTTAGCTAAACCCCAGCCCCTATATTTAGCTGTTGTTGTTAGGTGCCATCTAGTCGGTGTCCAACTCATAGTGACCCTACGTACAATAGACAAAACACTATTTAGTGCTTCTCTGGTACTCATAGGGTTTTATTCATGCAGCACCTGGTATTCCCAGGCAGTCTCCCATCCAATTATAAATCAGGTCGGACCCTGCTTAGCTTCCAAGATCTGACAGGATCAGATGCCACACTGGTACAGCTGCAGGCTGTACTTAGCTATGTTGTTGTTGTTGTTGTTGTTAGGTGCCATCGAGTCGGTATCCGACTCATAGTGACCCTCATAGGGTTTTCAATGGCTGAGTGAGTGCTTCAGGATTGCCTTAGGAGTGGATTGCCAGGCCCTTCTCCCATTTTTGCGGTGCTGGGAATTGAACTCAGGACCTCAGAGACTGCAGTGCAGCGCTCTACCCACTGAGCTAAATCCCAGCCCCTGTACTTAGCTATAAAGCCATTTAAATACCGTTTGGAGTTTCTCCTGGATTGTGATAAAGAAAACAATCACCAACATGTTTACCCTGAATCTCACACTCAAGGTACTCTGCAGTTACACCCTCCTTAGGTCTCATAGCTGTCCCAGAAGGTAGGAAACTGAGGCAGATGGGATTAGACATTGCCTAAGGTTGTTAAGCTGGTTAGATGACAGAGGCAGGATCTGAACGCAGGATCTTCCGGGACTGTTGCTTCCTTGTCAGTGGATCCTCATCCCTCTTAAGAGTACTGAGTCCCATTTATTCTGGGATGTGCTGAGTAAATTCATGAGCAGAGGCCAGGGGAGGAGAAGGAGGGAGGGAAAGACTGATCCTCTGCCCTTTAGTTCTTAAAAATGCCAGAGAAAATTTTTCAGATAAAGTCATTTCCTGAAAGAGGTTTGGTGAACATTCCTAAAGTCACGGGTTTTTAAGATATAAATATTTCTGCAAGCCTTATTGACAAAACCTTCTTGTACATTTGTTATAGAAATGAAATTCACAGGAAACCACATCCAGCCCATGAGAAGAAAGGCCTCTAATGAGTTTACACATCTGCATTTCTACAGATGCTGTCCCATCGGCCCTGGCTTTGTTGAGAAACTTCTCTGGGACCCCTGAGACTGACCCTCCTGTGCTCCTGCTCCCAGGGGCATGGCTAGATCTGTCGGTGGGAGCCAGGTCCCATCTTAGGTCAGCCATTGCCAGCCTCCAGCTGTGTGCTGTGCCCCCTCTGGGCACTGATACCAGACACTGACCCCCAGAAGTAGGTTAGATCCCCTGGCCTCAGTGGATGGTCCCCCATGGTATCTAGTACTCTGTCCAGTGCCTGAACCCGAGAGGCCATGGGGAGGCCTGGCCTTCTGCACGGCTGCAGCCTGGCTGGCCCAGAAATGGCAGGTAGGAGAGGCCATGGCCTCCTTCAGGCAAGGTCCTGTTACCCTTTGGTCCAACACCACTGATCCAAGTCCATCACAAGAGGCAGCACTGCATGGTCCAGGGGTGCTCATTCCCATTGTCGTGGCCATGAGCCTTTGTGGGTGAAGTAGGCTGTTGCACCACCATAAAGACGTGGGTCTGTTTGTCTATAATGACGAAGAAATGGCAGTGAAGGTAGATGGGTCCAAGCTGTTTTTATGTACTTTTTTTTTTTTTGGTCATTGTTTTTTACTGTTTTTTAAGAGTCTCTCCCAAGTGTTCTTTGGTTTTTCCTCTTCACTGGGTCCCCTGTCTGCCACCTAGAGGCCACCCTGAGCCACCAGGCTGAGGCTGGGCCAGGCTTTGCCCTCACACCATTGGTTCATCACCAGGGAAGAATGGGGCCGCAGAGCTGACCTACTTCTGCTGTTTGCCCACACCAGGCTAAGCCTGTTTGGCCTTGTCCAGGGAGCTGGGCAGAGCAAGTTGCCTTCCCAGCCGTGCAGACGGCAGGCGTCTGAGACAGTGTGCTTTGGGTGAAATGGAAGGACCTGGACCCCCAGGGTGGCTGGAGCACATGAGCCATGCACAGGGTGGGGCATCCCAGGACAAAAAGGGATTCCTAAATGCAAGCTCTTCAGCTGGGCATAGCCTGCACTGAGCACCTCTCCTGTGCCCTAGAAGCTTGAGCTGCTGAGAGGTCAGAACCATCCTGTCCTTGAGGTGTTTATCATAGGCAGTGGGGCGTGGGGGGGTGTCCTTGAGTGGCTAAAGCCAAGGAGAGGCAGGATCAAATAGAAGAGGATGGTGACAGGTAGTACAGGCAGAGAGGGACACTATGGCAAGGCAGAAGGGTCAGGGATGGGGGGACAATGCAACTGGAGAGGGACCGAAGTCACATATTGGCAGCCTATCAACCAGGCTTTGACAGTGACCACTTGAAGTCAGTCCTCTCATCCCCTCTACCCGCCCCCCCCCAGCACATTTACTGCTTTATTCCTTGTTGAATTTTGCTGTGTTTCTACTTGTGGGATAATATCTGTCAGTTGTTTGGAGGAAATAAATAAGGATCAAACAGGGTTAAATAAGCTGATGTATAAAAAATCATTATCCAGACCTGTAGCCGTGGCTTATTTCACCAGCTCATGTATTTTGTGCATAGCCATGTGTCTTAAGAAGGGTCTTCTGGGCCTGTGTTTTCTGATTCTAAAGCTGTGTCTAGGCCTCCCAACTAAGAAGGGGTGTATCTTGAACTCTCTCTGCACCCTGAAGCCACTGGAGCTTCTGAGCCAGGGGCTGAAGAGGCCATGAATTATGCAGGTAATGGGGCCACTTCATGGGGCATTTGCAAAAGGAGCAAGTTCAATTCATGTTTTGAAAAAGAAGAAATATACCTGCCATTTCTCTTGCGGTTTCTTCAGCGTTATCCAGAGGCCAAGTGACAGATGTGAGTAGGAAGAGAAAGCTAAGATATCTTTCATTTACACCATGGATATCTGAATGTTCACAGAAGAACTGGAGAGTTCTATCCTGCAGAGGTAAAACCCAATTGGCCTTAGATATTTCTAGAATGGCTAACCCTCCTCCTTTGTTCAATGAAGTCTGTGGCCAGTGGTTTTCCGCTGAGGTCAAGGACTTCCTGGTGGACGTGCTTCAAATCCCTTCTTTCAGGTGGACTCCTGCCCAGGGTGTGCTTATCTCTGTTCGTGGGACTTACCTTTCTGTTTGAAGTATCTCGTCTGGAGGTCAGGACCATCTTCAGACTTGGCATGCAGCCAGGTCTACAGGGGTCTCTTGAAGAGAAAGCAGAAGTGAAAAGTCAGCTTCTATGACATCGGCCCTGCTCATCCATGGTCCACTCATCCACAGGCCTCACAGTGTGTCACAGTGGTAGGGACAAACAGAATAAGACAATATGTGGAAAACCCCTGGGAAGGGGGCATGCAGAGACCTGTTCATGCCATTGATCATACTATGGGAAAGCTTGTGGGACAGCATAGAATAAAATGAAGGATGTTATTCTGTGTTGGAAATCATTCTCTGCTGTCAAGTTGATAGAACATCCAGAAATGTGATCGTGAACCTGAGACTCTCCCAGGATGAATGCCTCTCATCTCACAATGGGGTTCCATCTTCAGGGATCCCAGCGTTGCCTTGCTGTGTTGTTCAACCTGGGTGAGACTCCGAACCAGGTGGCCTAAAATATTCATAATACTCACATTCCCTCTCTGTCCCTCTCCCTCTCTCTCCTTTTTTCTTCTCCCTTCCCTCCCTCCACTTTGGACTTTCAGCAAACACTTATTGAACACTTGCTTGCCGCTCTGAATTTTGATGTTCCAGAATTGAGAAAGAAACATGAAAATACCTGGCACTGTACTGCCTAACCACCTGGCTAGGAAGAACAAGCTGTCTGTGAGGGGCCTCCCTGGGGCGGTGTGTCCACTGGGACTCAACGCTCGTCAGCTGGCTCTTCCAGCTCAGGCAGCACCACTCCTCCCTCTGACATTTGAGGAGACCACTTGCACCCATCAACTTTTTCCCTCCTGAGCTGTGGTCCACACAGCCTACAGCCCAGCTCTTCTCTGTCCACCAGGTGGTCTTCCTGGCATTCATTAAGTTTTCTCCCTGTGCATTTGGTTCACGTGCACATTTTGCCAGGGTGGATATCCTGAAGTTGGGACTGTCAACTTTGGGGGACAGCACAGGCAAAGTGGAGGAGCCATGGCCAGGACTGGTTCACTGTGTGGGTCCAATCGCATTGAGGCCATGGGAGAAAGGCCTCACAGGGTGGTTAAACACCAGTGGATCCCCAAGTTCATTTGCTATGACCATTGGGTGAGCTAAATCTGCATCAAACCAAACCAACCAGAATTTTCAGACAAGAAGCCTGTAGGTGCATCTTAGTGCTCTTGAGTTTTTAACCGACTTTTCTTTTCTTTACTTTTTTTTTTTTTTTTGTGGTACTTGGGGGTTTAACCCAAGACTTTACTTTGCACATACTTTGCAAGTGCTCTACCACTAGGCTGCCCCCCAGCCCATTTTTTACTTTTTATCTTGAGACAGGGTCTCACTAAATTACACAGGCCGCCTCTGGTCTCGAACCTGCGATCTTCCTGCCTCTGCCTCCCAAGTGGCTGGGATTACAGGTGTGAGTCACTGTGCCCAGCTTAACTGACTTTTTAAATGGTGAAGTTGTGCCTTTCCTCTCATAGAACATAGCTGTAGGTGCTCTTGGGATGTGCGATGAGGCTGAGGGCCTGAGGAAGGTGTGTCCCCATGCTGAGGGCAAACAGAGAACCAGGTGGACTGAGGCTTTCCCTTGCCACATGCTGTCCTCCTGCCAGCTCATGGCGGTGAGGTCTTAGGTTGCTTGGCATAAGGTAGGACCCTCCCAGTCTGTTCCTATCTGCCTACCACATGCTATGTACTTTCCCAAGTCTCAGCGTGACACACTTGGATGACAGCTAACAAGGTCACCCTCTGCAACAGCCACTTAGAAAGATCTTTTCCCTTGTGTAAAGCCTTTGCACCGCATGCTGGGCCTCCATGGTGGATTGGCCAGGCTTGGAGGCCATGGGAGCCCTCAGCTCACCTCAGGGGCCCACTGAGGCCCCTTGACACACTTGGGTACAGGAGCAGGCGAGGCAATGGGAGGTGCGGCCGAGTTGGCTTCTTTCTAGAGGTGAGCCAAGGAGCAGGTCAGGGACCTTGATAGTCTCCACCCCTGAATGCACCTCCACACAAAATCGTGCAGGCCTGCCTGGGCCCAAGTCTAAGGGGGACGCAGTGGGATGCAGAGGTCAAGGGGATCTGGGCAGTCCCTTCAGGCTATCAGCCAAAATGGAGGCAGGAGCTAGCCGTCCACATGACGTGAGGGACTCCAACACACCCTGTTCCCTCAGGCCCAGGGCTTTCAAACAAACTGTTTCTTTTGCCTCTTTTGTTCTCAGGTGAACTGTTCTACAGCCAACAGAAGAAAATCAGGGGAGCCAGGTATGGTGGCTCAGGCCTGTAATTCCAGTGACTCAGGAGGCAGAGGCAGGAAGATTGGAAGTTCAGGGCCAGAAGCAGCCTGTGTAACTTAGCAAGACCCTGTCTCAAGATGAAAAATTATAAAAGGGAGTCTAGCGGTGCAGCTCAGTGGTAGAGAGAGCACTTGCAAAAGTATGCATGAGGCCCTGGTTTCAGCCCCCTGGTACTGAATAAGAGGAAGAGGAGGAGGAGATAATAGGGGAATCTAACTTCATGGAAGACTTTAAAAAGTATATGTATTGCATAGGATAAGTCATGATAGAGTCACATGTGTGAAGGAAGAGAGCCTTTGCTGCTGGTGCTGTCCTGGACGTTCCCCTCAGAGGGGATATGAGCTCTGCTCAGGCCTGGCAGGGATAGCAGAGGGTGGTCAGGGCCCTGGCTATGCAGCACAGGCAGGTGGGGCTTCTCTATTTCAACTGTAAGTGGAAGAGGTGATGATAACAGGAGACTTGGGAAGACAATGGCAGGAAGGATGTTTCACCCAGTTAGGTGTATGGCATTAGATAAGCACAGACCAAATGGCTTGTGGTTCAGATGGTCCTAGCCTGTTCCCATTTAAAAGTACCAGCTCCTAACTGCTGCCCTGTGGAAAGGGAGGTGGCTCGAACAATGAGGCATCCTGATGGATTCTTCTCTTGACTATGGAAAGTGAGTCTCAGCCACATCAGCCAAAGATGAGGTCATTGTTCCCAGGCCACCACACT
Source organism: Pedetes capensis (assembly GCA_007922755.1). NCBI lineage: Eukaryota > Metazoa > Chordata > Mammalia > Rodentia > Pedetidae > Pedetes > Pedetes capensis. The sequence continues at coordinate 12,920 of VMDO01003463.1, forward strand.
ATGTGAAATGAAGAGGGTGGAGGACGTTCAAACCTACATCTGGTTCATTCCCAAATAACTAATCCTGCTGTCTCACACAGTTAGTGGTTCAATCGAAACATCCCACATTTTGATCAAACATTATTTGAAGCTCTGACATTAAATCCAAGATTCAAATGCCCAAGTGTCCAAAATCAGTTTAACTTCCTGTTTCAAGGACATTTTTTCTTTTTCTGTCCTTGTAGCCTTCCACAGGACCACAACAAAGGTTCCTGGCCCCCAAAGAGGGCTTGAAGCCATGGTTATGTGGAGGGGGACCCAGGGCTGGTAGTACTTGTGGATTGTTTCAGTTCATCTGTAGCAGCTGAATAGCAGTTCCCAACAGAGGCTTCCAGTGACTCAGCTGCAGGCATGACTCATAACCCTCTTTTCCCCTCTTGCCGATTTCTCTAGGCATCTATTGTCCACACCCTGACCACACACTGTCAATCATTAGATTCTCTAGTTGACTCAGGAAGACATGGTATGGTTAGAACTCCTGATAAAGGAGCCAGCCCCCTAGAAGGACTCTTCAGTAATTGGAACATGAGTGGCAGAGGTTGCAAGAATAATGTCATGGTAAGAGCTCTTCAACCCAGATATTGCCACAATTTTTATTTTGGAAATTCCTTGCTGACCAAATAATGTCATTGTCAATGTACTTCGTAACAAATTTTCTAACTTTCTCTGTTCATTCCTTCATTGCATATGTCATCATTTCCCTGAATAATGAATCACCAGCCCCTGGCAAAAAGGCAAGCCTCAGGGAGGAATTGTGGTAGTAACAGGCACGTCAAGCACCAGCCGTGGCCTTGTAGATGCTTGGTAGTAGTGTTGGCTGGGGGTCACGGAAGCTCCAAAGGGTCTGGTCATGGTTTCCTCCTGGGAATTTGCTTTGCAAAGCCCCTGTAAAAGCGCTAACATGGCCACTTGGGACAGGTGCTGGGGTGGGCTATAGCTGAGGTCGGATCCATCAGTTTTGCCATTCCCAGGTGGAGGAATGTGCCAGAACGTGATGAGAATTTCTAGTTGAAGGGGAATTGGGATGGCAGAAGCAGCTGACTCTCAGGTTTTCACTGTCCATTTTCTTTAGAAAAACTATTTTCCCCAATAAATGAATCACTGCAACCCAAAAAGCCATTCCCTGGAGAGGAAGAATCAAAATGTGGAAGTAATTTCCTAGCTTCCCCAATGACTAAGGGAGACCAAGTGGGCGGTGCCGTTCTCCAGCGACTGTTTCTCAAAGCCTTTTTCCTTCCTAAATATAATGGGGAACAATGACTCTCAGGCTTCCGCGTGAGAAATCCAGATGCTGATCTAAGACCGTTGCAGGAGCTGGCAGGATGGCCAGGAGCACCCACTCTCCTGGCCACAAATAAACCTGCTGGTGGGGAGATGGGGGCTTGGTCTGGCCTCTTTTGATTTCAACTTGTTCTCGTTTTCAATGTTTTTCTTTCTTTCTTTCTTTTTTTTTTTTTTTTTTTTTTTTTTTTTTTTTTTTTTTTTTGTGGTGTTGAGGGCTGAACCCAGGGCCTCCTGCTTACATGCTTTGCAAGTGCTGTACCACTGAGCTACACCCTCAGCCCATTCTTTTACTTTTTGAAACAGGGTCTCACTAAATTACGCAGACTGCCTCTGGTCTCGAACTTGCGATCCTCCTGCCTTTGCCTTGTGAGTTGCTGGGATTACAGGCGTGCGCCACTGCACCCGGCTCAACGTTTTTCCATTTTAACAAACTACATTCACCAGGTTTCTTCGGTGTGGTAGGGAGGAGTGTTGGGATTTCCCAGTTAGCCTTGGACCTGTAACTCAAACTGATTCTCAGCCAGTTTGAAAACATCATGATTTTATTTTGTAAAAACACAACAGGCTTATTATGGTAGTCATTTCCTGGAAAATTCACAAGGATACAGAGCAATCCGCGGGGCCTGTAAAGACTGAATAAGAAATTCTAAATTACCAGGAAAAGACACTGAATGGTGATGCTAGCGATACTTTAACAGGGGCCAGCCAACTGCTGAGGTGGGGGCCAAATCCAACCCACAGCCTGTTTTTGTAAATGCAGTTTTGTTGGAACCCAGCTGTACCCGTCCAGTCACATGTTGGCTGTGGCTGTTTTTGCATTAAAATGGCAAAGCTGATCAGTTACACAAAGACTGTGTGGTCTGCTTCTAGAATGTTCACAAGATGAACCAGTACAGGCCAGTGTTGGCAGCCCCTGCTTTAATGAAATAACCTGCCTTTCCAGGTGTTTTGTAGACCATCTTCCCTGGAGACCAAAGGTGGGCTACCAGCCCCATGGAGTCCCTGTCCCCTGTATGACCCCATCCTTTTCTGTCACTGCTGACTCACTGTGATCCCCAAGGCAGATGTGGCACAAAACAATAGTCTGCCATTTGTGGGTGTCCATTCACCCAGGCCTGGAGCTCCCATGGATTGTATAAGTGTCTCTGAGAAAGAATGTTTTAGAATCCTTGGGGTAGAAATTTCACCTGGGTCATATAAAGGTCACTTTCAGGCTTTGCTTTTGTCCTTAAGTTAAAGTCAATAGCTACTTACTGACGACCAGCTGTTTAAAGGACACCCATGTTTGTTCTGTTCCTTCCTCTCCCTCCCTCACATCCTCATGGTGCCTGTTATACTCCTGTTATCACTGGCAGATCCGCTACTCCAGACAGCCTGATCGTTAGAGTGTGTGTGTGTCTTTCTGCCATGCCTACACACACATATTTCAACAGTGATGGAAACAATAATCTTGCTCCTTCCAAAGACATTTCATGGGCTTGTTGTGGTTAGGTGCCGCTGAGTCAAGTCTGACTGCTAGCAACCCTATGTACAACAGAATGAAAACTCCTTGACACTGTGCCATGTCCGGCACTATGTCAATGCTTCTATACTATTCATAGGGTTTTCAGTGGTGGCTTGTTTTGGGAGTGGATTGCCAGGTCCTTCTCCCTTTCATGGGTTTCAGTAGCAGTCTCTTTCCTTTTTATTTTTTCTTCAGTACCAGGAGTTGAACCTAGGGCCTTGCACACTTTGCAAGTGCTCTATCACTGGGCTGCACCCCCAATTCATTTTTATTATTTTATCTTGAGACAAGGTCTCACTAAGTTACACAGGCTGCCTCTGGCCTCAAATTCACGATCCTCCTGCCTCAGCCTCCTGAGTCTCTGGGATTACAGGCTTGAGGCGTCACGCCTGGCTTTAAGTACCAGTTTCTACTGCAAGCCCTTTAACTCTTACCGTTGTTGATACTGTGCTTAATAGCAGCTAAAGCTTTTTGATAGCTTTTTGTGCCAGGGACTGTGCTAGGATGTCTCTCATGGATTCTCTCATTTCCCTCATAACCACAAAGAGGGTAGCCTTGTTCTCACCCCCACTTCACAAATGGCTGATGTGGGCTGGAGACTCACCCTTGCCTGAGATCACACCAAGCAGGACCCGGCCTTCAGCTTGGCCAGGCTGACTGCAGGCCACCTCTGCCTTCTCCCCTTCTCAGACATGGCTATCAGACCCTCTATTTCTGCCTCCCAGCAGCAGGTACGGCTGTCTGCCAATTTCCTGGTGACTTCTGGTTCCACTCAGTGTTCCACTGGCCTTGCTTGGTTAGATTATGCATTTCAGCTTCCTGGGCCTTGCCCGAGTTCCTTCATTCAGCCCAACCTACTGGGCACCTCCACAGCCTCCCCTGGTCCCTGGGGTCAGGGCAGTCCCAGGCCTCAGCTAGAGGACCTGTTTCTGGGTGCCTCTTGGCTATAAAGCACTCTTTCCTAATATAGTCTTTCTCTGGTCAGGAGCCCCTCTCTGAAACCTTGCATCAGTGTGACCTGAACCCATGTGTATTCCACCATCTGGTGACCCTCTTGCTAAGTAGAGAATGTGTTTTTCAGAATTCAAGGCAGGTCCATCCATGTTGTTGCTAATGGACAAAATTTCATCCTTTTTATAGCTGAGTAGTATTCCATTTGTATAAATACCACATTTACATTATCTACTGGTGGACATTTGGGTTGATCCCAAATCTTGGCTATTGAGAGTAGTGTTACAATAAGTGTGCAAGTATAGATATGTTTAGAACATACTGACTTCATTTCCTTTGGATATATGCCTAATGGTGGGATTGCTGGATAATATGGTAGTTCTATTCTTAAGTGTTTAAAGAACCTCCATGCTATTTTCCATGATGGCTGTACTAACTTACATTCTCACCAACATCATGTGAGGGCTCCCTTTTCTCCACACTGCCCCCAGCCTTTGTTATCTTTTGTCTTTTGAACATGACCATTCTAATTGGAGTGAAATGATATCTCATCGTGGTTTTGATTTCCACTTCTCTGATGATTAGTGACACCAAGCATTTTTCCATGTGCCTGTTGGTCAGTGGGATATCTTCTTTTGAAGACATGGAAGACATTATGTTAAGTTAAATAAGCCAGACACAGAGACAACTACCATATGACCTTACTCTTATGTGGAATCTAAAAGAGTTAATCTCATAAAAGAAGAAGGTAAAATGTTGGTTACCAGAGGTTGGGGTGGTAGGGGTGAGGAAGGCTGGTCAATGAGTATAAAGTGACAGTTGAATGGGAGGAATATTGGAGTTGTGGTAGGAGGAGGACTTGTGGTGTTGTATTGCATAGTAAGATGACTGTAGTTAGCAATAATATATTGAATGTCTCAAAATAGCTAGAAGGAAGGTTTTTACTACTACAAAGAAATGATAAATGTGTGAGTTGACAGATATGCTAATTACCCTGATTTGATCATTGTACAAGATTCACATGTATCAAAACATCACACTGAGCCAGGTGTGGTGGCACACACCTGTAATCAAAGCACTTGGGAGGCCAAGGCAGGAGGATCACAAGTTAGAGGCCAGCCTAGGCTACATAGTGAGATCCTGTTTCAAAAAAAAATCATTCAGTACCTTACAAATATGTAAAATTATTATGTGTCAACTTCTTAAAAATAAAATGCATTACATTAAGAATGAGAAAAGAAAAGAAATTCAGGGCAGACAAGAAGGGGTGAGGCTAGTGTTACCTGCCTTAACAGGGGCCCAGTGAGCACAATGCATGTGAAGGGTGGGACAGTCAGGGGAGGTGAAAGAGGGATGATCAGGATCCACCCACAGGCCTTCTGGGCCACAGGCATCACACTGGGCCCCTTGTCACACACAAGACATATGTGTGTAGATCACCTCTTGCCAGTGGGTGGTGGCCTCATATTAGGAATGAGGAACATAAAGACTCTCTGTGTCTAAGACGCTGGCTCAGAGTTATAGTGCAGGTAGGTTGGAATGGAAATTTGAAAAGGGCTAACTCTGGAGTCAGACATGCAGCCATGCTGAGCGGCAGCAGGTGGCCAGAAGCCCCAAGTCAGCGCCAGGGCCAGCCAGGGACCGCTCTGTCCCAGGCCATCTATAGGCAGGCAGAGCAGCCTGAGGGGTGGTGGTGACACCTCCTGGCTGGTAAGTGTGGGAGGCCTGTGGCCCCTCAAAACTGCCTGGAGATGAGATGAGTTTTCACTTTTTCCAAACTCAGCAGCAGCCTAGGGTCGAGGGTCCACAATGAGGCAGTTAGGCATGGGGTGTCATTTCTACCCCAGGGAGTTTTCCTTTAGCCCGCAGCTCCCACATGCGCAGCAGTTTTTGCTTTAATCTTAGTCAAGAGGATCTAATTGTACTTTCAAATATACTCCATTACCTGGACTTGCACGTGCATTGAGAAGTTTGTGGGAGCAAAGTTCCACAGCCCCAGAGGACTCTTCCTTTCCCTCCTCCGTTCTCCCTCCTCCCCTGCCTTCACACGCTTATGGGGGACCTGCGGTGGCCAAGGAGTTGGCTGGACATGTGGCGCTGGTGGGGCTGTGCCACACCTCGCCCTTGTCACCATGCAAGGGGCCTGTGTTTGAGGGTCTGCTGCCTACCATGTTTTATAAACTTATTTCATTTAGAACCACAGCTAGCATTTGTCACTTTGTTTGAAACTTCCAGTGCCTTCCCCTCCCACTTGGATGAAAAGCTGGAACGTGCCTGTCTTCCTCATGTGCTCCCCAGCTTCTCTGACTTTGTCTCCAGGCACCAGCGCCACCCTGCACCCCACCTCTTGGTGTTCCCTGCTCCTCTTGCTGTCCAGGGCCTTCCCAGAGGTGACCCCATGTCCTGTTCCTTCACTCTCCCAAGGCCACAACTCAAGTGGTTTCTCAAGGAGGTTCTCAAGGAGGTTTTCTCAAGGAGGCGATCCATGATCCCCTAAAATATCGTAGCAGGACTCCCCAGTGCCTCACAGCCCTCCCTCACGGCTCCCCCATTCTCCTTTACTTTTCTTGGAGGCAGTTACAAGCAGGTGACAGGCTCTATTCACACTAGCCTGGGGTTGGCTTGAACTCCCTGACACACGCATTCCCCACCCCAAGGATGTGACAAGGGGAGGCACTTTGCTCATGGAGGGTTGCTGTTTCCAGGTACTCAGAGAACATTGGTGAGTCACTGAGCAGCACACACAGAGGGGGAGTTGGCCCTTCAGTGAGCACACTGAGCTGGTGCACCACAGACTTAAAAGGAGAAGCAAATAGAAAAAGATGCCATGTTCATGGACCAGACCCATCAATGCTATTAATATGTCTGTTTTCCCAAATTGATCCCTAAATTCAACACAATTGTAATAAAAGAAAAGCATCTTTATAGAATCAACAGGCTATTTCTAACGTTTACATGGAAATGCGAAGATTTAGAATAGCTAAGGCAATCTGGAATAAGAACAATGTTGGAAGATACACTACATGAAGATCAAGAATTTCCACAGAAGTATAAGAATTAAGATAATTTGGTACTGGAATAAGGACAGACAAACCCAGGGTGTTGCAGAGTTGTAAAATAGTCATTTTGCTAAAAGCAAGTTAGCTGTGTCATGGAGTTCCTGTTGGATCTCTGATTCCTGGGTACATTACCCTCTGAAGTAAGGACTCCACTGCTGGTCACCATGGTTCCCTCCAGGAGTTATGGACACCAACGGTGTTTTCCCAGCTCCAAACACAATCTGCTGTCTTTTTACTTCAGCTCATTTTCTCTTGCTATCTCTCTGTGGTCATGAAAACACACACACACACACACACACACACACACACACACACACACACACACACATATATAGTTGTTCCTAGGTGCCACAAAGTCAGATCCAACTCATAGCAACCCTAAGTAAAACAGAACAAAATACTACCCAACACTGTGCCATGCACACTGTCTTTGTATGTTTGAGCCCATTGAGGCAATCACTGTGCTTCTTCTCATTTTGAGTAACGCCATATCAGCAAAAGGAGGTCTCAGGCGGTCTCCCATCCAAGTACTAACCAGGCCCTAACCTGCTTAGTTTCTGAGATCTGACAGGATCAATCACCACAGTGCTACAACTGCAGGCACCTTCTAGCCTAGGGGACTCATTTTCTGGCACTATATTTAACAGCGTTTCTCTGCTATTCATAGAGTTTTCAATGGCTACTTGTTTGGGGAGCCTGCAGCCCTACCAGTCTGGCATAGAATCCTGTCATAACTCAGAAGCTAAGCAGGGTCGGTCGGGCTTGGTTAGGATGGGAGACTGCCTGGGAACACCAGGTACTGTAGGCTTGGGAGTAGGACCGGGCAGTCCACTCCCAAAAAACAATCTGCCATTGAAAACCTTATGAATACCAAAAAAGCACTAATAATAGTGTTTCACCTCTTGTATATAAGCCCACTATGAGTGGTATGGGCTGGGATTTAGCTCAGTTGGTAGAGCACTGCGCTGCAGTCTCTGAGGTCCCGAGTTCAATTCCCAGTACTGCAAAAATGGGAGAAGGACCTGGCAATCCACTCCCAAGGCAATCCCGAAACAGTCAGCCATTGAAAACCCTGTGAGGGTCACCACGAGTCAGATACCAACTCGATGGCACCTAATAACAACAACATGAGTGGGACACTAACTCAATAGCACCTAACAACATCAACAATAATTGTTTGGGGAGTAGGCTCCTGGGTCTTTCTCCCTAGTCTGTCTTAGTCTGGAAGCTCCACTGAAACCTGTCCACCACAGGTGGCCCTGCTGGTATCTGAAATACCAGTGGCACAGCTTTCAGCATCACAGCAACACACAAGCCCACAGCACAACAAGCTAACAGATGCATGGGGGAAAAAATAGCTTCTCAAAATTTTTTTTCATTGGATACTCTTTGTATGATTGAGAAGAGTAATTATTAAACTCTTCTATTATTCCTTTGACCTGAACTTCTCAACTTCCTTATTGTTCTTAAACTCCTTTGTTATTCCTTTAACCTGACCCAAGTGTGAGTCAACAGATTAGTGGATAAACGATATGTAGTATATCATACAATAGAACATTATTCAGCTTTAAGAAGAAGGAAATTCTGACACTGGTACAACATGGATGAGCCTTGAGGATATTATGCTAAGTGAAGTAAGCCAGCCACAAAAGGACCAATGCCCTGTGATTCTACTTAGATGAAGTGTTCTAGAACAGGCAATTTTATGGAGACAGAAAGTAGAGTGGTGGCCAGGGGCTAGAGTGAATGGGGGATGGGGAGAGATTGATTAGAGGCTATGGAGTTTCAGTTATAAGAGGAAGAAAGTTCTGAGCTGGCTGGTTGCACAACAGTGTATGTGGACTTGTTGCCACTCAACTGCCCTCTTACAAGTGGGTAACAGGGTAAATTTTATTATATGTATTTCACCTCAGTTTTTTTTAAAGTATAAAAATAATGCACAGGGGAGATAATAGAGATGACAGACAGTGAGGACATCACCGTGGCACTGTGGCAGTAGGAACTGACAGAGAGCTTAGATGCTTTTTCTTCACAAGGGAGCCATTCCACTGTGTGGCTTAGAAAGGAGCCAAGTGAGGGGAATCAGGGCAGGGGCGGGCAAGATGGGGGAGAAGAGGAAGACGGGTATAGATCATCCAGGCTTCACGGATTCAGGAAATGTTCACAGACCAATAGATATAAATCAGAGAAGATAGGGTAGATAAAGAATAGCATTAGTCATTTTTAGATGTTTAGTTTATGATGAATCAGCCCTGGTCATCCAAACAGGATCCCAGCACCGCAGGCAGCCCAGCCCTCCTGTGAGCACACTCTGTCCAGAGTTTCCTGGTAAAGGACACACTCAGTGGGCTCCTTCCTTCCTGTTGCCCTGAGTGCTTGGGCACCACCCCTTGCCTGGGGAGCATAGGTCTAAGGCATCAGTAAATGGACTGACATCATGTTTTTTATGTCATGAAGCTTTGAGCAGATTCCATCTGGAAAGCATTAAGTGCATGGCTGTTTGCAGATGTGTGCGCCGCATTTTAATTACAGTACAAACCTCAATTGCCACAGAGAGCTTCTTGCAACTATCTCTAAATACTCCTGCCATTTACCAAATGGGCTGTGTCCATAAACAGAGGCTGTGCCTGCACAATCCCTTATCCTTTCTTGGGCTCAGACCTGTACCTGGGCATGTAGGTTACCAAAATCACAGACCTAAACCATCTCAGAGAACATTCCATTAAAATTTTTATCTAAGAGGCAGGCACAGTGGCACATGCCTGTAATCCCAGCGGCTTGGGAGGTGGAGGCAGGAGGATCACAAGTTAGAGACCAGAGACAGTCTACATAATTTAGCAAGACCCTGTCTCAAAAACTGAAAAAAAAATGGGCTGGGGGTGCAGCTCAGTGGTCCAACACTTGCAAAGCATGCAAGTTCAAGGTCATGGACTCAATCCCCAGTACTGCAAAAAAAATAAATAAATAAAATAAAATAATAATAATTATCTAAAACTTTAAATTTCTGTAGCAACTGCTAGTGCCTTTGCAAAGTGTGGGTTTCAGAGGTCTGACTGCAGATGCTCCATGCTGGAGCAAAGCGTAATGGGCAAGGGTGATCAAGCTGCTCAGTGTTCCCCGCTGCACCATCTAATCCCTCTGCCCTCTCAGCCATTGCCACTTTCTGCCTCCAGTTCCCCCACAGGCTCCAGCCTCGTGGGTATCCTGAGAATATTTCTCCTTGGTGTGCTAGCTGGTGGGGGAGCACCCCTGAAAGGTGGGACTCTGGGAAATGTGAGCAAAGAAAGGAATCAGGGGTGTGCTGAACACAAGGGCCACCAGGGACAGAAGAGGAAACTGGATCATTAGGCCTGAGAGACATCGAGCCAGTGGCCTGGGTGAGTAGAGGCTCCAGGAGGTGAGCTAGGCCCTGGTGATATGAGGCTGCAAGAACATTCCTAGAGCATTAGCTAATCTGTCACATCTGTGAGCCTTACTGATGAAGAGTGTAAGTGCTTAAGGGAAGGACTGCGGATCATACTCTTTGGGGCTGATTCCTCCCAGCCACATGTCAGAGAGTTTGTGTATTTGAATGAGCTGATAAACAAATAAATGCTCTCCTTTGGGATGTCCTGTGAGGAGGAATGAATGAGGCCCAGTGCAGGTCACAGGCACCCACCCAAAGATCCTTCTGGTTTCAGGCTTGAGATTACCAGATGCTGCTTCTCCAAGCTGGGTCTCCATAGCACTTTTCAAAGTATGGTCTGGGGACTCCTGGGGTCTGTGAGTGCAAAACATTTTTTCATAGTAATTGTTTGCTCCTGAGAATCTGGTGGACTTTTCCAGAAGGTACTTAACTTCATTACTGTGACACTTAAAGGCATAAATATTTGTGCATCTAAAGGTTTCTCAGTTTAAACTCCCCCACACAAGGGCGCTTTAGAGTCCTCAATAAATTCTGAGCATGCAAAGAGGTTGTGGTGGTGGTGTTAGGTGCCATAGAGTTGGTGTCCAACTCATAGCAACCCTATCTACAATAGGCAAAACACTATTGTCAGTGCTTTTCTGCTATTCATAGGGTTTTCAAGGGCTGGTTGTTTTTTGGGAATGGGATGTTGGGTCCTTCTCCCAAGCCTGTAGGGCCTGGTGTTCCTAGGTGGTCTCTCATCCAAGTACTAACTAGGCCCAACCCTGCTTAGCTTCCAAGATCTGATGGGATCAGATGCTGCAGTGGTACAGCTGCAGGCAATGCAAAGAGGTCCTGGGACCAAAATGTACAAGAACCACTGCGCTAAGACACGTAGGTTAGATAAGACCAAAATCACGAAAACCAGAAAGACCTGTGAGAAAGATCTAGAAGCAGACAGCAGTCATCTGGTGTTTTTGTTTCGTTTTGCAGGAAAAACTGCCTAGAAAATCTAATGGATGAAGATGAGAAGGACAGAGCAAAGAGGTAAGCAGGAACCTGCTCCCGGCCTCACTGGCACCTCCCGGCAGTCTTGCTTGCCCTTGCTCTGTTTAATGAAGGCACCGACAAGACTGGCAGCTGGGAGACATGTCTGTACACACACTCTCCCTGAAACATTTCAGAAAAGCTCCCTCAGTTTTTTTCTTTCCCAGTGAAGTTAATCATTGTCTATGATGTGCCAAATGATCCGTGTTTTTAACATGTCCGTGTATCACCCTGTCAACTCTGGTCTACTTTCAGCCATGTCAAGTTACTTCTTCTCCAAGACAGATGCTCCTCAGCAAGGCAGGTGGAGGGGAGCCAGGCCAGCCTGGGTTTAAGCCCTGTCTGTGTGGATGGGGAGCTCTCTGGCTTTGGATAGTAATAGGATCATGTTTTCCTTGTCATCATCTGTCATTACTGAGCATGCAAGGACCACCCAGCACTGCACCGAGCATTTTCATGTATGTTAGCTCAGCTTCCTCATCTGTACCTTGGAGATATCGTGCTCACCTTGCGCCATGGTTTGGTCAGTAAGAAATAGTAGCCTGGTAGCTGTCATTTTGGAGTGCTTATAACCCTGTCCATGTTTATTCCTTCATGAGACATTTATTAAATACCTGCTACATAGGAGGTGTAGGGATGAACTTAGCATTTCAAAAGTCATGAACTTCATATAACTCATTCAAGTTAGCAGTTTTGGTTCGAAGTCTGGGAAACAAGGATGAGTGCACGGCTTCTTGCTCATGCAAGGGCGCAGGTGAATGGAGTGATCGGAGGTCACTGCAGATCTTTGGGGTGCAGGGTGACGGGCCCAACAGTGGAGCTGGCGGCACGAATGCCTCCTCTCGGGAAAACCTTCGTCACAGGCCTGGCATACTAGCCTCTTCTCTCTAATCTCATTCCTCTCTGTTTCTGCCACTCCTGGTATGTGACAAGGCGCTCCAGCCTCTGTGCCAGCTCCTCACAGGCCTGTGTGGCTGAAGGATATGTGCACCTCCCTTCACAGAACTCATTGCTTGCTTGTTGCTTGCCAACAGTGGAGCCCTCTACAGTCACCCAACTTGGTAGCTTTGGGGTGGCTGTCCTTCCACGTCAGCTGGGGTGGCAGCCATGGGAAGCACAGATCCCCAACTACCCCCAGACCTGCTAAATCTGAATCTGCAAGGAATGTGGGCCTGGATTGTTTTAAACTACCTGCATATTTCCTTTAAAAAAAACAGGGATCAGGACATTGGTCAGTGGCATAGAGGCAAAGAGTTTGGCATGGGATGAGGCCTAGGAAGCTGAGAGATCACCCTGGGGATTCCTCTCTGCTTTTATCTTATTTTACTCTTATCTCTACTTTTCCATATGCTGGATAATCCCTGCAATAAAAATTCAAACAAACAATGAAGCAAGTAACTCTCTAAATTGTTGTAACAGACGGTTGGCTTCGCGTTGGGAACCACGGCCCCCACAGCTCTGCTTTGCAAACTGTAGGTCACAACCTCCTAGAGTTGCAAAATCCACTGGGTCCCAATAACAAGTAAATGAAAAGAATGGGCCACACCAGCCTAGAGTAGAATACTCGTGCCCTCTTGCTTGGAAAGGCTGGCTTCCAGTTCTTTCCTGGGTATGATTTGGTTTTTGGTTTCCTACAGTATACCTGGCCTGCAGCCGTAGCCCTGTGGCATCCAATCCCGTCAGATCTCGGAAGCTAAGCAGGGTCGGGCCTGGTTAGTACCTGGATGGGAGACCGCCTGGGAACACCAAAAGCTGTAGGCTTGGGAGAAGGACCTGGCAACCCCCTCCCAAAAAAAATCAATCTGCCATTGAAAACCCTATGAACAGCAGAGAAGCACTGACAATAGTGTTTCCCCTGTTGTACAGAGGGTCGCTATGAGTCAGATACCGACTCGACGGCACCTAACAACAACAACCACAACAACAGTATACCTGGGGCTGGGATTTAGCTCAATTGGTAGAGCACTGCTCTGCAGTCTCTGAGGTCTCAAGTTCAATTCCCAGCACCACAAAAGTGGGAGAAGGATATGGCAATCCACTCCCCACGCAATCCTGAAACAGTCAGCCGTTGAAAACCCTATGAGGGTTGCTATAAGTCGGACATGACTTGATGGCACCTAACAACAATAACAGTATACCTGTGGAGAGAGGGCTGGGGCTGGAAACCTGAGCCAATGAATTCCCACAAACTCCTTCATGACTTTAAGCCTCTGTTTTCTCACCTGCAGCGCAGGGAAGCAATGCCTTCCTCAGATTATTTTGGAATAGGGCACAAAATACACTGACTAGCTCTTTTTAAGTATTGATCACTACATGTATATGAAAATGCACAATATGTTCCAATAACATATTTCTAAGGTATTCTTATTAATAATGATGAAAGTAACAGCAGTAGTGGTCAATATCCATTGGTTACTTCCTGTATGCTTAATACATACCCACTAAGTACTGAGCTAAGTACTTCCATGTGCATTATCTCAAATCATCACCTCAACATTCCTTTGAGGTAATGTTTTATTGTTACCATTTTATAAATGAGAAACTTAGGCTCAACAAGATGGAGAAATTTGTCAGAGACGAGAAAGTGCTAGCAAGTTAATTATGGGCTTCCTTAACCTTAGGCTCTATTCTTATTGTATAGGCCATAGAGACTTTTATATAGGAATAAATTCCCTCTTGCTGGCTGACCCAGACTAAGATTTACATTCTAATGTGACTTTGGAGTCTAGGGAAGTTTTACTTTTGCCAAAAATAAATAAATAAATAAATAAAAACCAAAAATAAATAAATAAATAAACCAAAATCCACCATAGCTAAAACTTCCTCAAAATAAATCAGACTGTATGCAGTTTGTTTTCATTTATTCCCAACACTATGACCTTTGGTCTATGACCATATCCCCATTGCTATAAAATACCAAAGGCCAGCTACTTTATAAAGAAAAGAGATTTCTTTAACTCACAGTTCTGGAGGTTCATGGGCATAGCACTGGCATCTGCTGGGCTCTGATAAGCATTTCATGGCAGATAACATCATGGTTGGAGCGATATGAGAGAGAGATCACCTCACAAGTCAGGAAGCCAGAGAGTGGAGAGAGGCAGTCTTGCCAACTTCCATAAGGGCCTCGCCTCTTAAAGGTCCCATGGCCTCTTTACAACATCACACTGGGGACCAAGCCTCCAACACATGAACACTTGAGGGACAGGCCACATCCAAACTGGAGCACTGCCCTTGCCCTAAAATGCCCCTTCTTGGGAACCACCTTTGCATAGGTACCTATATAGCGAGGCTGCTGGCCTTCAATCCTCCCATCCTCAAAGAGGGAGAGGGGTTTAGAAGGTCTGTTAATAACCAGATCTCTTTGCCAAGATGACAGCCATAATGCAGAACTCTTCATGACACTTGGGGAAAACAAAATGAACACAAACCTAAGATTATAGGCTTCTCAAACCCTCTAGGGTTGCGAGTTTTGTAGCAGCAACATGAGAGGCCCTTCCTCTGATTCTACCTGCGGGTCCTTGGTGTGTATTATTTTCATTCACACAATCCTCTTATGAGATTAGAAATGTTTAGCTTGAGATCAAAACTCTTATTGTCTCCAGAAAACATGCTTTGCATGAGACAAGCCTTTTAGAGCTTCAGGGAATTCACGGTGCGTTTGGGTTGTTTGATCATGTATTCCAAACCAGAGCACACTTCCACTTTCTTCTGCAAATGTCTCTGTAAACCCAATGAGTATTAACTGAGTACCTATTGTGTGTTCAGAATGTGTACTCTTTTCTTTAGGGAAGATACAAAACTATGAGCCTTGTACTCAGGAGATGAAGAGGGAGACAGTTTGATTAAGAGAGATTTGGGATCCTTGGGTAATGAAGTTCGCAGGTCACTGTGTTGTGTCCTGGTCATAAGCATGTCTTTCTAGTTCTGAATTGACATTGTGGTGTGGTGTGTGGCAGTCACATGTATGTGGTCTTCCAGGAAGAGGAATAGTGTAGTGGGAAATACATGGGCTTAGGATCAGAAAGACGTGGTTTGATTCTTGCCACTGTTTCTGTCTATTCTTGGACAAGTCACTAAGCCTCTCTTAGCCTCGGTTTCCTCTGTGAAATGGAGCTGATGACAACACAGCTTCCTCCCGGGGTCACTGAAGGAATTTAATGTGGCTGTGTACAAGCACCTGGCACAGTGCTGTGCACATAGTGCTAACACAAGCAGCTAAAACATGTACCGCACTCTTCAGGATGCCTGAGGCTCCTGACACACACTGACTCCCCCAGCTCTACAGCACCCCTTAAACAGGTTATTATTAACCCCATTTTGCAGTACAGAAGCGCAAGGCCCAGGGAGAGCACAGCCAGTCAGTGGTGGCAGGGATTCTAACCTGAGCATCAGTTTCTCAAACCTGGCCTGCTCTGACACTGAGCAAATGGAAGCTGCTCCTTTGGCTTTGCTATGTGCCAAGGGGTAGGGACAGTAAGTGTTGACGGGAATCCTTGCTTTCCAAAGAACCCAAGTGTCTACAACTTTGTGGTATTATAAAATATAGTTTGTTCCATTTGTTGGTCCAAAAGAGTACCTCTTGACTAAGAAGAAATGGCCTCATGTTCACATCCTCCTTTGACCTATATTCAAAGAATACGTGATCTCTCTCCAGTCAGCTGCGAAGTTCTATTTCCATAACCTGTGCATCTAGCTGAGTGAGGGAGGTGGGTGGTGAAGTTATGGCTTTGCCGACTTTTGTTCATAAGAATCAAGAGTGTCAGGGAAGATTAGCTGATTTTGGGGTTCTCAAAAGAGTGAATGCTTGTTCTGAAACACAAGCTGAACCCTTTTTTATTCCTTGACCCTAATCTTTAGTCTCAACATGAACAAAATGGTTCAGGTAAGAGGGAGGCATTGAATCACAATGAACACGAAGCCTGTACTTGACGTTGTGCAGAAGTGGATATGTCAGAGGAAAAGCTTGGGTCATTCCAAGGCGAGTCATTTCTTCTGGTCCCCCCAGGTAGAGGTAAAGGAGATGGGGTAATTTATGGATGTGGTCCAATGACTGAGACTGTACCATCTCCATTTGTTAACTGGGTCATGAGGTAAGCAGGAAGAAGCTACAGAGAAGGACACATAGGGTTACCCTGCCTTCAAAGAGCTTTCAGGCAAATTAGGGAGGCCTACAAGCACAAAGGGGAAAAGCATATCCTGTAGAGTCTGTGTTAGGCAAAACCAGAACAGTAATCAAAGTGGGTAAGCCCCACCTTCTCAGCTAGTCATTCACAGAAAGTAATATGATAGTTATGGTTTGGGTCTAAAATGTCTCCCAAAGGTCATGTCCTTTGGTCCCCAGCTGGTGGCACTCTCCTGGGAGGTTGTGGAACTCTGGGAAGCAGGTCTAGCTTGGCAGAAGTGAGTCATGGGTGTGGGGGGACAGCCTTTGGAGGCTTTTATCCAGAACCTCTGACTCCTCTCTGTTTCTGCTTCCTGCTCCCAAAGATGCAAGGTTGTCTGCTGTGGGCCCTGCTGGCTGCCCCTAACATACCTGCCCCCTGCCATTATGGATGATCCTCTAACTGTGAGCTACCAATAAACCTTTTCCTCCATGAGCTTGTTTCGATTGTTTTTTCTGCTACAACAATGAAAGATGACTAATACAATTGCCAAGAGGAAAGATTGATCTTATTTCATTTATACTATTTCTTACGATGCGAGTTCTGTAGGTCTGCAAAGAAAAGCCTGTCCACGAAAGTTGTGGCCAACTTGGAGTACTTCAGGCTCATGCACACCTGTGGAGCACCCCACATACAAGTACAGTGCAGAATGAAAAAGCCTGCGCAATGTCTGCCAATGTTCTCCGTGAAACTGTGTTGTGCTATTTGTGCTGTGATTTTCTGGTATAGGCTTTGGACTGGGTTTTATGTACCTCATCACAAGCTCTATCACATAGGGGAAAATGGCAGTAAAAAAATTTTGAGGGTTCCTCTTTGTTGGTTTTGATGGTGATTAAGGCAGCAGCAGGCATCAAGGGAACAGAGAGGTAACAGGACATGCAACTCATTTTATTGCCCTGTGATTTCCAGATGAGTGAGCCTGTTTTCAGAACAAAGCGAAAGTAGAACCATACTTGCCAGCAGAATGCTAATTCTTCCCGTGGCCCAGTAAACAGCAGAATGGAAAAGGGGGCTCCCTCCACCAGAGGCTTTCAGCTTCTACCTAGTTGGGATCCGTTGGTTGGCTGAGAACTGTTGTCAAAGGAGAAATGTGTGCCTAGCAGGCTTGGAAACTTGGAAGTGTTTTAGCTCAGAAAGACCTCAAATCTCTGTGGGGGCAACTGCAGCAAAGGGCAATTTATTAAAAGCTAGTTCAACAATTTCAACACATTGTAAATTGATAAAAGATGGGCAGAAACCCATCTTTTTAAACACTCTTTCTTTGGGAAAGACTAAACCTTCCATGTAGGATTTTGGTGCCGTGTGCCTAAGGACCAGGCTGCCTGTGTGAGCATTAACTAAGAATCATGATGAAATTAGGCCGGCTTCCCATTGGGACTCTGACATTTTCTGATAATGGTGATTAAGAGTAAAGATATTTCTGTTACATCTCCAGAGGAAAGAACAGCCTCAGTAGCTCTGGCACCCCCAAACTCATCACCGAGTCTCTGCAGTGAAAACATAGTAAGCTCCCCAAGTTCCTTGGGTGAGGGTGACACCAGCCTGGCCTGACTTTCCCCAGGTGGGGAGACATCCTCTTGCACCAAACTGCTTCAGGCTCCAAGTTCAGTGGTGCCCCCAAACATGTTTGCAGGTTGCTGCCTGGGTTACACAAATGAGGGGTGTGCCTATCTCAAGGACCCTGGCCAAGCATGGGAAGGGACTGTACTGACCTTGTTTTTATGTCTGAGTTACCCAAAATGTATTTTATAGGGAACACTAATTCCAAGAAATGTCCCCCAAAACAAGTTTGGACCATGCCATTTACCATGTCTCTCTTTTGGAGAGGTTCAGATCTCTTAAGCCTGTTGTTGTTAGGAGCCGTCTCATAGCAACCCTCATGAGGTTTTCAATGGCTGTTTCAGGATTGTTTTGGGAACGGGCTGCCATATCCTTCTCCCATTTTTGCAGTGCTGGGGATCGAACCCAGAGCCTCAGAGAGCACAGAGCAGCACCCTACCAACTGAGCTAAACCTCCAGCCCCCTGCTGAGCATACTCAAACATAAAAAGATTGTGGGCATGGCACAGTGTCCAGGAGTGTTTACATAGATTCACTGTGATTTGGACTCAACTGGATGGCACCTAAGAACAACAAGCATATTAAAGACGCTAAGATAGCAACCAGCAAAGAAAAATCTGGTCACTTACATGCAACCCTGCCATTAAAAAATTATCTGGGAAAACATAACAACAGAGTAAGCTGCTCTTGCCATGGACCTTCCCCTTTGCCTAAGTAATTCTCCATGATTTTACAGAGAAGACCCTGTTACCCACACTGTCTTATGCAATAGGCACTGACTTTACCCCTATTCTTTTTGTGCATTTTCTTATATATGAAGAAATACCAAAACAACATTTGAAAAACACTGAAATGTTGAAAGAGGCAAAAATCATTTGTAATCACACCACCTAGAGTTAGCCATAGTCTGCAGCCATAGCACCCTGGCATCTGACCATGCCTGATCTCGGAAGCTTAAGCAGAGTCAGGCCTGGTTGGTACTTGGATGGGAGACTGCCTGAGAACACCAGGTGCTGTAGGCTAGGGAGAAGGACCCTGCAACCCACTCCCGAAACAATCATCTGCCATTGAAAACCCAACCAGTAGCAGAGAAGCACTGACAATGGTGCCAGGCCAGCCACAGTGTCAGGGAGTGTTTCGTTCTGTTGTACACAGGGTTGCTGTGAGTAGGACCCGACTTGACAGCACCTAACAACAACAATGCCTGTAGCTGCAGCCCTGTGGCATCCGCTAGAAGCTAAGCGGGGTTGGGTCTGGTTAGTACTTGGATGGGAGACCACCTGGGAACACCAGGTGCTATAGGCTTGGAAGACAGGCCTGGCAACCCACTCCCAAAAATCAG
Source organism: Pedetes capensis (assembly GCA_007922755.1). Taxonomy (NCBI): domain Eukaryota; kingdom Metazoa; phylum Chordata; class Mammalia; order Rodentia; family Pedetidae; genus Pedetes; species Pedetes capensis. The sequence continues at coordinate 32,252 of VMDO01003463.1, forward strand.
TCAGCCAGTGAAAACCCTATGAAGAGCAGAGAAGCACTGACAATAGTGTTTCGCCTGTTGCACATAGGGTTGCTATGAGTCAGATACCAACTCGACAGCATCTAACAATAACAACAACAACAGAGTTAGCCTCTGATGATATTTAGGTGCATTTCCCATCAACCTCTTTTCTGCATTTGCATCCAATTTTAACAGGAACACATATAAGCTCTTTATTAATATGGGTGACTGTTAAAGTGTGAATCTAAAATGTTCCCCAAAGGTCATATGTTTGATCCTGCCCTGTTCCTATTCTCAGTTCCTTGCACCCTGTGGTAGTTTGTGACAGCAGCAATGGGGGTCCAGATGGAACCTGTGGTGCTGAGAGAGGGATCTGGGCCTTCAGTCAGAGGATCGGTAGCTTCCCTAGGGCGAGGTGGACCTCTGCTGCTTGCTTTGCCTACCCGCTCTTCCTGTCTTCCCACCAGTTAGCCCCAAATAAAGGTCCCGATGTAGGAAGTCTGAGGCAGAGCAGAATAAACAAGGACACAGCTTTTTGGCCAAAGGAACAAAAAAAGGATCCCTGGGAACCAGAGGTACTAGGCAAGTCTCACAGAAGGAGGTGACCCTGTGAAATTGGTTATGAGTTGCTGGGGTCATCCCGAAGCTGAATCCACATGGATCTGACCTTAAGCAGCGCACTTACACTTTCAGGTCTGAACCTCAGGACAGACCAGCAACTCGGGGCCTGGCCGGGTTGGGGTGTGTGCAAACTGTGAATTCCTCATCAGAACCCATGGAAGCCTTGTGATTATGGTACAATATGTTTTAAATGTCAAAAGAAAAGAACTGCTATCCAATAACTCCATATTCAATGAAAATATCCTTAGGAAAGAAGGTAAAATAAAGGATAACTTCTTATCAAGACACCCACACTGAGGGAATTGCTAAAGTTTTTCCAACAGAAGGGAGATGATACCAGATGGAAATGTAGAATATGAGGAATAAAGGATGATAACAAAAATGGTAAATATCTAGCAAAACATGATAAATAGTCTGACATTTAGGAAATAGTGTAATCTGATAGAGTATTCTGTGTCTGTGCACATAACCCATATGGCAAACATGATAAACTGGAGAGGGGAGGTAAAGGGAGCTATTGTTAGGTGCCATCGAGTTGGTATCTGACTCATAGCTACCCTACATACAACAGGTGAAACACTTTGTCAGGGCTTCTCTGCTATTCATAGAGTTTTCAATGGCAGACTGATTTTGGGGACTGGGTTGCCAGGTCCTTTCTCCCAAGTCTACAGTATCTGATGTTCCCAGGCGGTCTCCCATCCAAGTACTAACCAGGCCTGGCCCAGCTTAGCTTTTGAGATCTGACGGGATCCGATGCCACAGTGCTACAGCTGCAGGCAAAGGGAGCTAGCTATAAGAGGAAAGTTTCTAAGCCGGGTGTGGTGGTGCAAGCCTGTAATCCAGCGACTTGGGAGGCAGAGGCAGGAGGATCACAAGTTCGAGACCAGAGGCAGTCTGTGTAATTTAGACCCAGTTTCAAAATTTGAGACCCTGTCTCAAAAAGTGAAAAAAAAAAAAATGGGCTGGGGGTGCAGCTCAGTGGCACAGCACTTGCAAAGCATGCAAGCGCGAGGCCCTCGGTTCAATCCCCAGTACCAGGGAAAAAAAAAAATAAAGAGGAAAATTTCTGCTTTCCACTTGAAGTGGTAAAATGGCCTAAGCTGGCTTTAAAGAGACAAGTTTTGAATATATTATAATCCCTGGAATTATTTCTAAATGCTGTACAAAGAAATTAATAAATTAAAATCAAATACTAAAAAAGTTTAACCTAAGAGGAGGCAGAAATAACAGAAAACATGAATAACCACAAAAAAGTGAAAAATAGAAAAAAGGCTGTAAAATGACTATCTTAAATATAAACATCCATATATTAAGTGAAAGTTACCTAAATATACCAACTAAAAGAGATTGTCAGAATGGACTTTCTTAATCACCTAATCACCTAAATACATACAGTCATAAGACATTCACCTCAAATATGATGACACAGGCTAAAAATGGGATGTACATATATAGATAGATATGCTCACAAAAAAACACACAAAAGTAGAGAGGAGACCATTGGTGGGGAGGGAGGGATGGAGGAGGACGGTCATGAGAAGGTGAAGGGGCAGCGAACACGAGCAATGTACAATGAAACGCGTGCATGGAAATTTCATAATGAGACTCATTAAGGTGTACATTAAAAATCATGAATTAAAAAAGTTTTAAAAGTTTATGAAAATAAGCCAGACCCATAAAAGAATTAAAACTATAGAAAACAATACACCACACTAACTAATTTAAAGAAAGCCAGAATGGGTATATTATTATCAAATGAAATAGATTTCAGAGCAAAGAAAATTACCAAGGACACAGAGTGACACTGTATGATGATAAAAGGTCAACTCACCAAGAACAGATAACAATTCTAAATATGTATACACCTAAAATAGCTCTAAAATACACCTTCCCAACATGGAAAACTGAGATGAGTCTTCAATATGACTTTCTTGGTAATAGATGTAATAAACTGAAGTTCAGCACAGATGTAGAAGAGCTGGAAAACACCATCAACCCACACAATCTGACTGACATTTATAGAATACTCCACAGCAATTTCAGAATCAAATTTTCAAGTACCTATTGAACATTTACCAAGACAGACCAAATGTTGCTTCATAAAACAAATGTACAGGAAATCTAAGTGAACCAACATTAAATTAGAAACAGAAACATAGCAGAAAAGATACCTCCAGAGATTGGAAATTAAACAACAAACTTCTAAGTAATCCATGGATCAAAGAGAAAATCTCGAAGGATATTAGAAAATATTTTAACTGAGTGGAAATGAAAATGAAGCATTTCAAAATTTATGGGGTGTAGCTACAGCAGTGCTTAGGGGGAAATCTACAGTGTTAAATGCTCATGTTAGAAGAGAGGACAGGTCTCAGATCAACAACCAAACTTCCACCTTCACAAATTAGAATCAGAAAATAAAAGTAAACTGAAAGCAGGACTAAGAGTGGAAATAATAGATATAAAAGCACAAATCTACAGGATTGAAAACAGAAACACAATAGAGAAAAATCAATGAAAAAAAAAGGCAACTCACTGAAAAAGTCAATAAAATTGATAAACCTACTTAGAAACTAAAAGCATTACACACACATACACAGGCGATGGCAGGAATAAAAGGGAGATTCCACTATACAATTCTCAGATACAAAGAACCATAGGGGAATACTATGTCATAATATGTGACCATACATCCACATAAATTCAATGAGATGAGATGGACCAATTATTTAAAAGCCATCAACTAAAAACTCACACAAGGTAAAATATACATCCTAAAGCATTCTATAACTAATCAATTGAATTGGAAACCTGAACAAGAAATCTCAAGATGCAGATTATTTCAATGGTGAAGAAATATCACCAACTGTATGTAGTCTTTTCTAGAAAGTCAAAGAACAAGAAATACTTTCCAGTTTATTCTATGATATCAGTATTACCTAGACAAAGACATTTTAAGAAAAGAAAACTAGAGACCAATATCCCTTGTGAATATAAGATGCAGAATTCCTCAACAAAAATATTGATATGTATATGTGTGTATATATATGTATATATGTGTGTGTATGTGTATATATGTATATATATACACATATATGTATATATGTATATATACACATATATGTATATATATGTACATGCATATATACACATGTACACACACGTGTGTGTGTGTGTAAGCTGCCTTGAAGGCATTGGTGAACATAAGGCTCCAGGAATTGGTGGACTATCAACTGAGATCTTTCAACAAAAAGATGCAGCACTGGAGATGTTAATTTGTTTATGCCAAGAGATTTGGAAAATAGCTACGTGGCCAACTGACTGGAAGAGATCAATATTTGTGCCTATTCTCAAGAAAGGGGATCCAGCCAAATGTGGAAATTGTCGAATAATCATTAATATCACACACAAGTAAAATTTTGCTAAAGATCATTGAAAAAAAACTGCAGCAATAGACAGGGAGTGGCCAGAAAATCAAGCCAGATTCAGAAGAGGGCATGGTACCAGGGATATCATTGCTGATGTAAGATGGATTTGGGCCAAAAGCAGAGACTATCACAAAGATGTCTATGTTTATTGACTATGCAAAGGGATTTATGTGGATTACAACAAATTATGGGGCTGGGATTTAGCTCAGTAGGTAGAGAGCTGTGCTGCAGTCTCTGAGGCCCCAAGTTCAATTCCCAGCACCGCAAAAATGGGAGCAGGCAGGGCCTGGCAATCCACTCCCAAGGTAATCCCGAAGCACTCAGCCATTGAAAACCCTATGAGGGTCGCTATGAGTCGGATACCGACTTGATGGCACCTAACAACAACAACAACAACAAATTATGGATAGCACTACGAAGAATGGGAATACCAGAACATTTAACTATACTCATGAGAAATCTGTATATGGATCAGGAGGCAGTTCAAACAGAACAAAGAAACACTGTTTGTTTTAAAGTCAGGCACGGCACAGTGTCAGGGAGTGTTTCCTTCTGTTGTACATAGGGTCGCTGAGTCAAACCTGACTCGACAGCACCTAACTACCACAACCGAATTTAAGTTACAATCAAGTGGAATTTATGGAGGGAATGCAAGGTAAATTCAGTGTTTGGAAATCCATCAGTACACACCATGTTAGCAGGCTACAGAAGAAAAACCACATGATCATACCAAATAATGCAGAAAAATAATTTCACAGAATTTTATATCTATTCATGAAATCAGAATACTTAAAACTGATCATGAACCAAAGTGTAAAATATATAAAACTCTTAGAAGAAAACATGGAAAATCTCCATGACCTGATGTTATGCAAAGAATTCCTAGACCTAACACCAAAAGTATAATCCATAAGAGGGGAAAAACTTAACTTGGACCTGATCACAATTAAAACTATATTCTGTGATAGATATCAAAAGAATGAAAAGGCAAGTTGCAGATTGGGAAAAAATATTCACAAATCATATCTCTGAAGAAGAACTTGTATCCAGAATATATAAAGAGCTCTCAAAACTCAGTAATAAGGAAACAACCTAGTTTTAAAATGGGCAAAAGATATGAGTGCACACTGCTGCAAAGAGGATGTACAGATGGCAAAAATAAAGTACATGAAAATATGTACAACATCATTAGCCATTCTGGAAGTGCAAATTATAACCCATTAAAGTACCAGTGCACATTTCTTAGATTAGCTAAAATGTAAAGTACTGGCAATACTAAATCCCTTTGAAATAAAGATCTACTGGATCACTAGTGCATTGCTAAGGGGAAGGTAAAATGGCATGGTCACCTGGAGAAGAGGTTGGCATCTGCTTGTGTAGGTAAACATATACTTTCCATAAGACCTGACCTCCTGCTCTTATGTTATTTACTTCAGAGAACTGAAAACATGATCACTAGGAAACTTGTACATAAGTATTTGTGACAGCTTTATTATTCATAATCATGCAAGCTGGAAACCACCCAAATATCCTTCCAGGAATGGATAACCCAGTAGTGATACATTCAGATACTAGAAAACTATGTGGCAATAGGAAGCCTCAAGGTATAGACATGATGACATGAATGCATCTCAGAGGCAGTATGCTGGGTAGAAGAAGCCAAGCTCAAAATATTACACAGGCATGATTGTATTTATATGACATTCTTGGAAAGAATATAGATGTTTCTCAACTTACAATCAGCTACACTTCAATGCCCGAGGGAAGTTGAAAGCCCCATAAGTCAAATGTATGCCATGTGCCTAAGCAGCTGAACCTCTGAGCTTAGCAGCGCAGCACACTGCAGAGCGTCAGTTGTCTCCCCTTGTGACCAGGGGCCTGGCTGGGCGCTGCTGTCCAGCATCATAACAGAAGCTCTTACCACATGTCAATAGCTGGGAAAAACTCTACATCCAAAATTCAAAGTATGGTTTCTACTGTCTGTGTATCACTTTCATTCTGTTGGAAAGGAAAAGTCATGTGTCAGACCATCCCAAGTGGGGACCCATTGGCTATGGATGGAGAACAGAACAGAGCTTAGCAGGGGTTATAGGGAGTGGCAGGAGAGAGTTTTGGAGAGAACTGTTCTGTGTCTTGATTGGGATCCTTAGTTAAACATGTACTAAAAAATACAGAACTGTGCCCAAAAGAAAAAGTCAAGTTTACTGTATGTTAATTTTAAGGAGACACTGGGGTTTAGCTCAGTTGGTAGAGTGCTATTCCACACTCTCTGAGGACCCAGATTCAATCCCCAGCACCACAAAAATGAGAGAAGGATGTGGCAACCCACTCCCAAAACAATCAGCCATTAAAAACCCCATGAGGGTCACTGTGAGTCAGACCTGACTCAACGACACTAACAACAACAACAACAATTTTAAGGATAAAAACTTAAAACACCTATGTCTTCAGCATTACCTTTCTTTGACAAATGAAGTTGAACTGAGACATCTTTGTCTAGGCCCCTCTTCATCCCTTCTGCGTCCCTCCTGCCTGCCCCAGAAATTAGCACTGACACTGGAGGGCAGGGCCCTGTGGGCTCTTGGGCAGAGGCTCCTTATGGGTTCTTCCTGTCTCTGCTCACTTTTCCCTCAGCCAGGTTCCTCCTGCCCTCTGCTGGTGTCCTGACCAGTTTCCTTCCTTCAGACAGTCCATCAACATCCTTTCCAAGACTCATCTAAGTGCTCCAACTAGATTGCTGGATCTCATTTGAGATTTAAGGTTCTGCTGTAGTTCAGATCTAGAATGTTCCACAAAGATCCAACAGACTTGGTTCCCAGAGTGGTGCTACTGGGGGGTTGTGGAATCTCTAAGAGACAGAGCCTAGTGGGAGGTATTTTGGTCACTGGAGGTGTGCTCTCCAAGGGAATTGTGGGACCCAAGCCCCTTCCTCTTTTTCTTTTGCTTCCTGGCCATGAGATCAGTGGTTTTGCTCCACCCCGTGTTTGTGCCATGACATGTTGCCACTAACCCAAAGCATCACAGCCAACCAGTCATGCATTGGAATCTCCAAAACTGTGATCCAAAATAAACCTCTCCTCTTTATAAATTGGTTATCTTGGGTATTTTGTTATAGTGATGGAACGGTAACTAGCATGAGCTCTGTGGTTTACCTCACTTTTCTTGCCTACTCTCCTTGCCTACTCTCACTTGACTTTCCCATGTGTCCCCTACTTCTACCGAATCCAACTGCCCAGCTTTTCCCTGGGATGTCCTCTCACCACTTGCCCATGTATTCCTCAAAGCCCCCTCACTTATCAGCCCCTCTCTAAGAACGTCACTGTCAACCTCCCATGGCTCATATTCCTTCTGTGGAACTCCCCTGGCCATTTCTGTGAACTTCTCACTTAGCTCAAATCACATGGCATCTTGCATAATAGCTATAGGTATATGTGGCTATAGGTCACATATACACACTATACATATACACATATACACACTAGGTCACACTATATATACCTATAGGTATATACCTATAGGTATAGGTGACTCTGACTTCTTTCTCTAGACACTAAGCTTCCTTCAGTTCATTGTCATGACCTATTCAATTTTGCCTCCTCCATGTTACATGATGGAGGGTCTTGTGCACAAAAGATGCTAATCAAAGAATATAAAACAAAGGATATTCTTTCCTGGTTCTAATTGCTAAGGTTGGAGGAATCCTCATATCAGAAGGATATGAAGACCCTACAGAAGGGGTCTTAGTTCATTTTGGATGTGTGTCGGGGCTGTATACTTTTACCATATCTCTTCAATTAATATGCTGAACTAATAATCCGAGAAGCTGGACTTTATGAGGGAGAATGTGGCATCAGGATTGGAGGAAGACTCATTAACAACCTGCATTATGCAGATGACACAACTCTGCTTGCTGAAAGTGAAGAGGATTTAAAACATTTGCTGATGAAGATCAAAGAACATAGCCTTCAGTATGGATTGTGACTAAACGTCAACAGAACAAAAATCCTTACAACTGGGTCAGTATGCAACTTCACAATAAATGGAGGAAAGATTAAGGTTGTCCATGATTTTGCTTTATTTGGTTCTACAATCAACCCCTGTGGAAGAAGCAGTCAAGAAATCAAAAAACATATTGCTTTGGGAAAAGCTGTGGCAAAAGATCTCCTTAAAGTATTGACAAGTAAAGATGTCACATTGAAGACAAAAGTACGCCTGACTCACGCCGTGGTATTTTCAGTCACATCATATGGTTATGAAAGCTGGACATTGAACAAGGGAGAGAGGGGAAGAATTGATGCTTTTGAATTATGGTACTGGAGACAATTATTGAATATACCACGGACTGCCAAAACAACCAACAGATCTCTCCTAGAAGAAGTACAACCAGAGAGATCCTTGGAAACAAGGATGGCCAGACTGTGTCTTACATATTTTGGACATGTAGTCAGGAGGGACCAATCCCTGGAGAAAGACATCATGTTTGGGAGAGGGCAGGTCAATGAAAAAAAGGAAAACCCTCCACCAGATGGATTGACATAGTGTCTGCAACAATAGGTCTTAAACATAAATAAGATCACGTTCCTGGCACAGAATCAGGGAGTGTTTCAATCTGCTGTACATAGGGTCACTGAGTTGGACTTGACTCAAAGGCACCTAACAACAACAACAACAACAACATAACAAAATACTTGACACTAGATACTTTAAAAAAGAAAAAGGTTCATTTAGCTTACACTTCCGGAGGAACAAGAGTATGGTACTGGGATCAGCTTCTGGGGAGAACCTTATGGTAGATGGCATCATATATCAGGAGTGTGTATGTATGTAGCAGGAAGGAGTCCATGGTGAGAGAGGAAGCAAGTGAGTGAGTTGAGAAAGTCACACTAGCTTTGTAACAACCCACTGTGGTGGTGATTAATCCACTCTCTGGAGACAGGCATTAATCTTTTCGCAGGGTGGTACCCCTAATGACCTAATAGTCTCCCATTAGGCCCCACCTCTTAAAGGTTCCTCTACCTCTCAACACTAATACTCTGGGGTCTAAGCTTACAGCACATGATCCTTTAGGCACAAATCATATCCAGACCACAGTAGCAGGGGTAGTGGGGAGGAGATGTTAGTCAAAGGATACAGTGTGTCAATTAGACAAGAACAATAACTTTTTGAAATCTATTGCCCAGTGTGGTGACTATTGTTAATATGTTGTATATTTCAAAATTGCTAAGAGTACATGCCACATTTCTTAGCACAGAAAATAAGTGAGGTGATGGGCATGTTGAATAGCTTGATTTAATCATACCACGTTGTATACATATATCACAACATCAAATTGTACCTCATAAATATGTTATTCCTTGTCAGCTGATAATAATAACAGAATTTGTCAGAAGCCCCTATCCTGCTTAGTATGGAGCCTGGAAGGTGACCTGACACCACTTCCCTGGGGGGCCCATCTTTATTGTACTAGAAAACAGTTCCTTGAGTTCTACCTGGGGGTTACTTTCAGCCTCAGTCCCCAATGGTGTCCATCAGCTAGACTGCATTGCACAGTGGCAGATCTCAGGAACCCTACACATTCATCTCAGAGTTGCTGGGCTCCTGCTATTCAATATCCTTACCCAGGGGCCCAGGCCGAGGGAAGCTTCTCCAGCTAATGGCCAAAGTAGGAAACAGCCAGGTGGCAGGTTCTCCCATGATTCTTCACACCTCTACCTGGGAACCGACACCTGCCATTTATGCCCACATTTCCTTAGCCCTGAGTTGTATGGGCATACCTAAATTACAGGAGTAGGGAACAGCAATCCTACTCTGTCAAAAAGAAAGCACAGAAATATTGTGGAACAGCAATACTGCTGACCACAGATGACCACAGCAGTGGAAAGGCCACTCCTCTCAGAGCCAGGGCGGGGGCCACACTCTGCCCTTGGGTTTCCACAGTGTCCTTTCCTAATGGGGACAAAAACACCATCATCCTGTTTGTGTACACTACTATTTTACTGTGGGGTATGTTTCATTTCTGTGCTATAAACTCAAGCAGACAGAATTAGTCACTCCAGTCCTATGCTTCCAGAACACTGGGTACTTGGCTACTTAGCAGATTATGCCATGTGAATGGGGGGAAAGACAGAAAGAGGCAGGAGCATGCAGTGCTTCACACGTGAGCACTGGAGCCACCCTGTGTCACGACTTCCTAATTGTGTGACGTTGGCACGTTACCCAGTCTCTTAGTGCTTTGACTTCTTCACCTGGGAAATAGGAATGGGAAGAGTACCTGCCTCACAGGGGTGTCGTGAGATGAAAGAAGTTAGCACAGTGGTTCTGAGAAATGTGTCATCAGGTGATTTTGTCACTATGCAAACATCCTAGTGTATTGCATGAGCCTAAACGATACAGCCTACTACTGTCAGTGTGTGAATATGAAATAGCCTGGAACCAAACTACACAGGATTAAATCAAGCACCAGAAAAAACGATGCAGTCAAGAGACAAAGTAATCAGATGTGTGTGGCTGCTGTCGGCATAACACAGCACACTGTTTTCCAGTAAATCGCTGTTTTGGGTAGGAGTACACTCTACAATAATGATAAAGCCTAGTACAGTAAATACATAAGCCAGGAAGAGTCCTTTATGATCACGATGAAGAATGACACACTGTGCATCATTGTACTTGTTATGCTTTTGTATGACTGCCTGCACAGTAGATTTGTTCTCAGCACATTACCACAATCACATGAGTAATGTATCATGCTATGACATTATGAGGTCGCTAGGCAATAGGAATTTTCCTGCTTTGTTACAGTCTCATGGGACCACCACTGCGTATGTGGTCCATTGTTATCTGCAATGTTGTAGTGTGGCCCATCACTGAGTATGTGCAGCGCTATATAGTTATATAGATACATAGTTATATAGTAAGTGCCCAGCAAACTGTGCCTATGTAACCAGACCCAAACTCCCCATGATGTCCAATGGCAGACACTTCAGAAAAGATACTCTGGGCCTCTTGAGCCCTGCTTTCAAAAATCAAAGGTGAGATTTGTAAGGATGTGTGTTTAACAGACATGCACATCCTCCTTTCCCCCCTTCCTTTCTCCCTCTCTATTTTTTTTTCTCTCTCTCTCTCTCTTAAACTCAATAAGAAGACAAACAGTCCAATTTTTTTAAAGGCAGAAGATTTGAACAGACATTTTGCAAAAGGAGATCTATGGATAGCCGCTGAGCATGTGGAAAGATGTCCAACATTACCAGTAATCAGAGAATGGAAAACTCGAGCCGCAATAAGATAACACTTTGTTGGTAAAAGTCACTTAAAAATCTCAGCTGATGGCAAGGATGTCAGCCACTAGGATCCTCGGGTGTTCCTGGGGGAAATGAAAAAAGGGTATAGCCAACTTTGTATGACAATGTGGCAGTGTCATGGTATAAGTTAAATATATCTGTCATGTGACTCAACAATGCCATGCCTCTGAATGTACCAAAGAAAAAAGAATGCCTATATCCACATAGCCTGCAGCTGTAGCCCTGTGGCATCCAATACTTTCAGATCTCGGAAGCTAAGCAAGGTCGGGCCTGGTTAGTACTTGGATGGGAGACCTCCTGGGAACACCAGATACTGCAGGCTTGGGAGAAGGACCTGGCAACCCACTCCCAATAATCAATATGCCATTGAAAACCCTATGAACAGTAGAGAAGCACTGACAATAGTGTTTTGCCTGTTCTATGTAGGGTCGCTATGAGTCGGATACCAACTCTACAGCACCTAACAACGACAACAACACATCCACATAAACACATATACACAAATATTCAGAGCAGCTTTATTTCTTGCTTAATTGCTTTCTTTATTTTTATTTTTATTTTTTTCTTTTTGTTCTGAGGACGAAACCCAGGCCCCTGCACTTACTAGGCAAGCAATCAGAACAGCATTATTCTTAATCCTTCCAAACTAGAAACAGTCCAAATGTTGCAGCATGTTCATACCATGGAATACTAGTGAGCAGAAAAGGGCATGAAATATCAGTGTTGCAACAGGGATGAATCTCAAAAACTTTAGGCTAAATGAAAGTCAAAGGCTACCATATGATTCCATTTATATGAAATTCTAGAAAATGCAAGGCTAAGTAGCTGTGGTTGGGAGAAATAACAAGACTCAGGAAAAACCCCTTCAGGATGAAGCAATTGTCTGTCTTGGCTTGGTTGTGGTTATACAATTACCAAAATTCAACAAACTGCACATTTACAATGGGGGATTTTTCTCTTTCTTTCTTTCTTTCTTTTTTTTTTTTTTTTAATGAAAATAATGCCTTTTTTAAAATCCCAGAGGCTGAATGTTTAAGTGTCTTTCAACCTGTTGTCCCACTGCCTTGGCATGAGCAGACTTTGTTACTGGAAACAAGGTCATCCCAGGCTTTTGGCTTTCTCTTTTGCCTGAGAGCCACGCATCCAGCTGACATTAACCGATTTCTAGTGGGTACCACAGTACATCCCAGGCAGAGGCAGACAGAAACAAGCTAGTGTTTTGTCACTAATGATAAGAGCCTTCATTGGATTCTCTGCCAGGCCATGTTCATCATCATTATATCCACTGAAGAAGAGAACAGAGCAATAATGAGCTGGGTGTTATCAGCTCACAAATAATTTATAATGGGCAAACTAGGACAGGAGCAGAGCTTTTTTTGGCTGAGAAGGGTACATGTCACTCTTTAAAATCTAGGCTAAAAAATTATTTATAATGTATAGACAGGCACTCAGAAAGTGAAAGTTCCTTTCTTCCCTCTCATATGTTTGAACACTGCCTTTTACCTTGAGCTAGCAATGAGCATCTCAGCATCTTCCTGCCACGCCTGCCTCTGGGCTGTGATGTGAAAGAGTGCGGGAAGATAGTGGCACCACTAAGAACAAGGCCTTTGTAGGAATCCCTTAATCCAAAGCCCGAGAGCAGGCAGGAAGGAGGGAGAAGTCAGGAGAAGAAAAACACCCTTAGGAAAGACTAGTGACCAGGCACTTGAGGCGGCCTTTGAAGACTTACTCAGGTATGGCAGGAGTCAACCCAGACTGAAAGAGAATCAGCAAAACTACCTTGTTAACTGGTGTGTTGAAATAAAAACAGGTTGTATTTCAGAGTCAGAGGCAAAAGGAGTATGTACAGCCATCAGGGCATCTAGAGAAAGGATATTTGGGAGATGTCCCTATGTTTCCATGGGCTATTTGGGGAAGCAGGGTCTTCACTGATTCCTATAGATACTGATACCTGCCCCATGAGAAGTGAACCACTGCCCACCAGTACCTTCTGTCTTGACTACACATTGGCCAGGAGCCTCCTGAAGGGAGATTATCTCCCCCAGGAACCTTGACCCCAGGCCCCGGGGTGCCTAGACCAGCAGGCAGAGCACATGCAATAGCTGCCATGCTGGCCCCATTCCCTCTCAGCTAGCTGACTTTCGAGGACAAGTCCATCTTCAGCATACTTTAGAGGGTGAGGCAGCTTTCCCAGTCCCAGATCACCTCAGAAAGAGCTGATTGTTGAACTAAGGGGCCTCGCTGTGTTATCTTGGACCAAGGCTGCCCAGCAGTGTGCTTCCTGGCTTCCTCAAGTGGCAGGCCTCTCTTATGGTTTGGGTATGAAGTGGCCCTCCAAAGCCTCATGTTCTGAACCCCTAACCAGTGGTACTATTTGGGGAGGTTCTGGAAACTTTTGGATGTGGAGCTTTGCTGGAGGAAGCAGATCAGTGGGGCAGATCCTTGGGGGGTCCATTATCCCTGGCTGCTTCCTGTCTCTGTCTCTCTGCAATCTGTTGCCCATGATGTAAGCTGCTCTGCCATGCCTTCCCCACCATGATGGACTGACCTTCTGAAACCATGACCCAACATAAACCTTTCCTCCCTCAATTTGTTTACATCAGAGATGTCATCACACAGATGCAAAAATAGTGAGTACAGCCTCCCTCCCTCACGTGTTCCTTGTTTGGTTGTCTAATGGAGCAGCAGTCCCCAATCTTTTTGGTCCCAGGGACATGTTTTGAGGAAGACAATTTTTCCATGGCCCAGGGCAGAGTAGATGAATCAAGCACATTACATTTATTGTGTAAGTACACATGAAGTTACTCTTACTCACCTGTCGCTCTCACCAGTACAAGTCTGTGGCCTCAGGGACTGGGACCCCTGTTTTAGAGCTCCCCAGAGCCCTGATTCCCTTTCTAATTCCTGCGCAGCCTAGGGTTCCTCAGAGGTGGCTTGGGAAAGGCCTCCTCCCTCAAACTGAGCAGCCTCACTTTCATCTCTTCTATAAGTACACCATGTGGGATGTCATTTCTTAAAGAGACTTCATCCTGGAGAGCAGTGTGAGGTTCACAGACAAATTGAATGGAAGGTACAGAGACTTCCTGCATACTCTCTTCCCCCCAGACACACAGCCTCCACCCCTATCAATATCCCCCACCAAAGTGGTTTGTTTGTTGCAGTTGATGAGACTTATGGACACATGATAATCATGAGAAGTCCACAGGGGACATCAGGGTCCACTTTTGGTGGTGTATACCCTGTTGGTTTGGACAAATGCACACCAGCACGTGCCTGCCACTATAGCCTTATACAGAATACTTTCATTGGCCTCAAAATCCTCTGCATGCCACTCAGCTGTCCCTCCCCATCACCTGTGGTGACCACCAATCATTTGACTTCTCCATAATTTCACCTTTCCCAGAACGTCATATCGTTGGAGTCATACCATATGTGGCTTTTCCAAACTGGCTTCTACAACTTAATAATATGCATTTGACTTTCTTTCATGTCATTTTAAGAAGTGTTCCACTGCTTGTAGTAGCCTGACAGCCACACACAGTGCCTGCCATACATCAGCCCTGAGTTTGTGTGGCTCTCAGCCCGTGTGGAGCAAGCCTTGCCCTCCAGCAGGAGGTGATCCTTGGGGCAAGGGCAAGGACACTGGCTGCCCCTCGTGCCTTGGCACCAGTCCAGGTACTCTAAGGCAACGGGGCCATATTTGGAGCCCCAGGAAGGGTCTTCTGAGTCCCTCCCTGGGCTTCAGCCACCTCAGTAAACAGCATGCCATTTGCTCTCTGAAGCTTAAAGCTCTGTGAGGTCAGAGGGGCAGCAGAGAAAAGCTGTGTAAGGATAAGCATGTGAGTCACAACCTGCTTATTACTAATGCTGTCTCTCTTTGTGGCCAAGAGTCTGGCAAAACATTTCTGTCGCCCCATTACTCAGCTCTGCAATGTAGTGAACATTACCTCCCTGAAAGTTTTTGATAAGATGATCTGAGTAGAATATGCTCTGATAGGAACTTCGTCTGTTTCATAACAAAGCATTTGGGAAGTGGAATGTTCTAGTAACCTATGTGTTGTGTGTTTCCAGAGCTTCTCGAAACAAGTCTGAGAAGAAGCGCCGGGACCAGTTCAATGTTCTCATCAAGGAGCTTAGCTCCATGCTCCCTGGCAACACTCGGAAAATGGACAAAACCACTGTGCTGGAAAAGGTCATCGGGTTTTTGCAGAAACACAATGGTAAAGGTTGTGCTTCTCTCCATTTTTTATTACACCCTGCCCTTTCTGTGGCATGATGACTTCATCAGGCAGGCCTTCCTGGTGAGCGTCTCTCTGCAAGACCACCCTCATCAGTCACAGGCTCCCTCAAAGGCCCTGCACCCTCCACCATAGCCCCTTGTCCAGCAAGTTGGGGAGATAACACACATCTCACATTGCTTTTTCAGCTGAAGGAGAGACTCTAGAGCAGCATCCCAGGTGGCACCCGGCCTAAGAGGCCGACACTCACCATGGGTGCATTTTCATCAGAAATTCCGAGAGCAGGCCAGCGTGAAAACCCAGGTCAAGAATCAGAAGATTCCCACTAGCCACCCTTTCCTGTTAGCTTCTGCTTTGCCTAATCATGACATCTGTTCTGACTCCCACTGCCTGAGGTTGGTTTTACCTCTTGGGCTCTTGTTGTTGTTGTTGTTAGGTGCCATCAAGTCTGACTCATAATGACCCTCATAGGGTTTTCAATAGCTGATTGTTTCACATGGTGCTTTTGCAATTCATTCATGTTTTTCCAGTGCTTAGCCAATTCCTTTCCATTGCTAGATAATGTTCCATGATATGAAGTTACCATTTAAAGCCATTCTTGAACTTGGGCCTTTTTCCACTTATCCTCTCTCCAACCATTGCAGTACTCATCACACCTACCCTGCCACTCACCTTTTATAGTACAAAAAAAAAAAAAAAAAAATCAGAGAACACTTACGAGGGTTCAGGAGCTATTCACAAGCAGGAAGAGCAGAATTCTTTTCACCTTAACCATGACATCAAACATAATAAAGTCAGAAATGTCAGAATCATTGAGGAAGTAATTACAGTTCTTCTGTACTTACCAGAATACTTCTTCCCTGTTCTTAGACAAGATGATTTCATGTAAGAAGGCACTTCTGGGACATGGGAAAGTTTCATTATACATGTTATCCTTTTATTCTTTCTTTGACAATTTTATATACCCACTAACAATGTGACGGTGATGACATTTCTTCCTATTTCTTTTTCAAAACTGCCCAGAAGAGAGTAAAGAACATGTTAATTGCTTTTGTTAAAAGTCAGAAAACCTAATAAGCAGGATTGGAATAAAGCATTGCATCAGTGTTCAATCACCCCAGTAATTTAATCAGAATGGTTATATTTCCTAAATAATGATTTAGCCAAGTAAAATAGCAGGTTGGTTTGATTGCCAAGATATCTTGTGTAAATTACTCAAACTAGGTCAGTGCCACAGAGAAGCAGGACAGCTGTTAAATAGGACAGCTGGGATCAAGTTCATCAGTGTGACATTTATGCTGGACTATGTCCACTGTGGAATTACAGAATTGTCAAATCTGGGCCCTGGAAAGGACAGGTCAGCAGAAATGCAGCCTCCTAACACCAGGCAAGCCTGTCTGGTCTTGCCTTTCTCATAAGCAGAAGGTCTGCTCTGCACAGCCTGTTTAAATGCAGTCAAGATCACTGCAGGACTCTGCTCTGTGATTCCTTATTCAAAAGAAAGTGGCAAACCCATGGCAGATTTTATGAAAAACTATAGTAATCAGACCAGAATCCACTCTAAAGCAAAAATAATCACTTTATGTGTCATAGACATGAACCACACAGGCATGCGTAGCAGGTGAAGAACAGTACTGATCAGTGTTTGTTCAGAGCTCCCTGTGAGCTCCGCGTTGTGCTAGGGGATCTATGTGAGGTAACTCCACTAACTGCACTAAACTTCACAGCAGCACTTTGAGCTAGTCCCATTGCACAGATGAAGTACGTGAGGCACACGAGGTGAAGTCACACACCGAGTCAGAGAGCTAGGAAAATGTGGAATCCAAACCCAGCAGCCTGTCTGCAGAGCCTTGTTTTTCTGACCATCTTCTACTGCATCTCTACAAGAAATAACAGAGGAATGGGGTGCCTGGAGAAATTCATATCTTTGTGCTACTGAGGCTGTGTATGAGTGTATCCATTCAGACTCCTGCTTCTCAGTCTCAGCTGCCCATCGGAACCACCTATGGACTTTTGAAGAGATATGTTTCCCTGATAAACTGACCCCCGCACAGATCAATACTTTGGAATCTCTGGGGGTGAGTCCCCAACAGTGTGCTGGAGCTGCTCATGCTAGCTTAAAAGAGGGTTGCTAAATTTTCAGTTTTGCAAGCAAGGTAACATCAAGTTGGTAACCTGAAATCAGCCATGGTTGAGAGTATTTACACAGAGATGGGCAAACACGCAGGATCTAGGTCTTTTGTTCTGAGGTGTAGATACTTTTACCAGCAGACCACTGGGTACAGCCTGGGCGTTGGTATTTTTAAAACTCTCCATGTTTCCCCCATGTGTGGGCAGGATTAAGAAATATGGATTTAGACATGCTTTCTGCCTTAAGGCTAGAGGGAGACCACAAGATAAATAAAGATGATGACTTCCACATAGTTGTTATAATTATTTAGCTCTTTTCTCTATCATCTTTCAAGCATTCCTATCTTCTCAGCTTGGGAGATAAATCTCAATCCTGGAATATACGTTTATTTTCTTTGAAGTAAAGCAAATCAAAATAAGAATCTGACCGTGTTTCTTAGCAGCGAGATTTTGTGTCAACAGCATCTAAGATAGAAACCCCTCAATCATGTAAATGGCAGGGAATATTAAACATCCTTGTCCACATCCCTCTGAATGCTGGTTCTACAAAGCCAGGCGGGCCTATACATTATCCTCTTCCTATGTATCAAGCTGATTACATGTCATTTTGCCCCAGCGTGAAGTCCCATTCCTCCTGCAAACCTCTTCAGTGTGCCTGCCTTCCTAAGATGGGATGGGGTGGGGTAAAGAAGGCGCAGAACAGAGACAGGGAAGTATTTATCCAGCCCAGCAGTTGAGTTGATACCCTATCTCCCAGCCCAAAGCTGTACTGTGCCTTGTTCAGCTTATATAAGCAGCAAGTGGGAGTTGAACATTCTACAAGTTATACCTGAGTAGAACTTGGGGAAAGGCTGTTAATTGCAATGTTTTCCTGCAAAAAATGGCTCCCAAGGTGGTTTTTCTTCTCTCTCTGTTTAGAAACCACTTTGATCACACCTCTTTGTTAATCCTGCTCTGCCCCCTGTAGCTATGATACTGATCACATCAAATGCCAGTGGAGTGGGGTCTTTCTTTTCCTTCATGTTAATTAAGTTGAGTGGCCCTTTATCTAAATGAAATTGGACTCCTTTCCTGGACAGTCTACACTTTGATCTTATTGGTCAGAAGAGTTTTTCTGATGAGCATATGTATTGGAGAGAAAGTAGAGGATATTTCTGTGGTTCTGCTCTTTTCTAAGTGTCAAAGTGTGACAGGCAGTCGTTTGTGTGAAGACCTTGGAGTTACACCTGCTCTCTCATCTCGGCTGACATTCCAGAGTGAACTCTGGCCAAGGTTTGTGTGGAGGGCCCAGCCTCTGTGTCCCAGGATGCATTTCACCACATGCATCATGGCACCCAGCACTGTAAGGCTGCCCTACATACTGGCCCTTGTCAGAGCTATAGCTTGCCTGCCTGCCCACAGGGTTTCCTCTTCTAGGTTTCTTCCTATGCTCAATTACCAAAGACTCTCAGTAGCTCTTTTATATGCCTTTAAAATTACAAGAGACAAAAAATAAAACTTTGTATAACAACAGCAGGAACTTGTTCTTTCACACATATGGAAAGAAGAAAACTTCCCAGTAAAGCCTGGCATTGTCAGGAACATGGATGATAAGCAGAATGGGTGAAGGTTTGCAGAGTCTCATGTGTAACTCAGCCCTTCACATCCTCTGTGTTCATGAGTAACTGCTGAATTCATTCAGATTCACTCATTTAGATATCAGAATTCATTCCCAAACATCAATGCATAGCTCAATGGCAGAGTTGGTGCTTAGCATGTGCAGAGCCCTGGTTCCATGCCCCAAACTATAAATAAGTAAGTAAGTAAGTAAATAAATAAATAAATAAATAAATAAATAAATAAAGTGCAAAGGAGAGACTTTGAAATCTGTCTTAAGGGGGATAGATTATCTAACTGAACTAATTTGTCTTCTCCAGGAAGTTATTCAACAGGTTAGTTTTGTTCTCTGAGGTGTAAATCATGTTCTTACACTTTTCTTAGCACTAACAGAATAATCTCTAGAGACCTCCTCCCATGTAAGTAAAAGAAAATATTGGTTTAAGAGGAAGATAAACTGAAGGGAAAACGAACAGATACAATATCACATCTACACTATCTGTACTAATCTTATCAGAGATTATTTAATAATAAAATATATCTTTTAAACATGCAAAAGAGCTAGAATATTTAAGGAGTCCTATGTAGGCCAATGAGTATAAAATTGACAAGTGTCAATAGTGTCTTCAGTATAAGATAGTTATGTGAAATGGATAAACTATAGATTAACCCAAAAAAGTTTTGGGAACAGTAAGTTCCAGCCTTCAAAGCAGCAAACTGGGTTAGAGATGCATTTCAGTGGTAGAGCACTTGCCCAAGATGCCTAAGGCCCTGGGTTTGATCCTCAGCACTGAAGGAAAAAAAAACAACAACTAGGTAATAAGTAAATGAGTGCTTGTGTAGCATGTTATTGTTCAATAAAGGAGATGGTAAAAATCTGTTCCATTCTACATAACACAGTAGATTACTTGTTATAAGCCTAAAATGTTTCTGGAATTTTGTGGTTTGGGATTTGTTTGTTTGTTTTTGATACTGGAATAGAACCCAGGGCCTCATAGCACGCTCTACCACTGATCTGCACCCCCAGTACTTACAATCTTGAAAGCCCCAGACCTCTGAAGTGTTTTGCTTTGCCTTGGCCATGAAGAAGCCACTCAGGAAGATGCCCAACCATCCCAGCCTTGATCCTGGTGCCTTGATAGGTGGCAATTACCTAATTCCAACCACTGCTGATAGGGCTTTGTCCTATAGAAATTCAAGGGCATTGTGCCACCTGCAAGGCACCTGCAAGGCCCTATATCCATGCTGGGGATAAGGGGCTCTCTTCCCTAAAACCTCATTAAAGGGGTGGGAAAACACCAAAACTGTTTTTAAGCCCACTGCATCCAAAGTTCCCACTCCTTGGAAATCAAGGTAACACATTTCCTTATATTAGCTTCTTTAATTAAATTACATAGAGGTTTATACAAAATTACATAGAGATGCTTCTTTTCTTAATTCCAAATTCTTAATGCCCTTGCAGTTAAAAGCTTACTTCTGTGTTTTTCTTTCTTTTTTATTTATATATATGTTTTTAGAAGTCTCAGCACAAACGGAAATCTGTGACATTCAGCAAGACTGGAAGCCTTCATTCCTCAGTAATGAAGAATTCACCCAGCTCATGTTGGAGGTGAAATGTACTTTCAAAATAGCTTAATTGTTGCAAATAAAACTATAGCTACTTGTTCCTGATAAGGACCTGTGCCCAAAGGAAGCAGCTATTCTTGACCCTGGAAAGAGGTCTAGAAATAGATATTGGCCTGAGGCTTTGCTTGCTATGGCTTGTGTTTTGGCTACTGAATTGGGCAACATAAACTAGAAGCCCAAACTGAATGTGGTTGTGTGCTGTCTCCGCAATGACTACGGGGTGGGCCCTTCTGTCTTCCAGCCACAGGATACCTACTGCAGGAGCCAGGAGAGAGCAGGGGGAATGGCTAGAGAGGGAAAGGAGGGAGGGAAGATCATGTTTTGCACTTGTCATTTGGCTCAGAGGGTCTCCTTTTTAGAATGCAATGATTGTATTTTTTCCCTTAGTAGAAATACATTTGGAAAATAGAAGCATTCTCATAAAGTTGTACACTGAGCTTGAGTTCACATGATATCATCATGGCATGTGGGTGTCAGCCATGGTGACCTGTGTCTCTCACCCATCCCATGCCCTTGCTGTGCTCAGATGCCCATGCTCCTTCCTATGGATGGGTACTGGGTTCCCCTCAGAGCTGTGCTTGTGAAAACCCAGCTGATCTGAGCCAGGGGCCTCCCTCAACATCATCCTCTATTTACATGTGGGTGGACGTCCTTGGTTACAGACCAGGATCAATCTCTACAAGCATCTGGCAGAAAGTTCTGATTTCCAGGCTGGGAAGAAGACTGGAGGTGCATGGAAATGGCAATAAGGACAGAGAAAGCCCCAGACGTGGCCTATCTGGGCCCTTACTGAGGAGACCCCCGGGACAGGCAAGTTCAGCAAAAAGAAGTTCCTTGTGGCCACGTGCCAGTGAGTGGCTCCTGGCAGGGTTTTCAGAGAGTAGTTACTCAGTCTAGATCTTTCTATATTTCATCTCTGTGCCTGAATAAGACTGATGTAAACTTCGATTTACATAAATTAACTATGCGGAAAACAGAAAGCACTGGAATAAGAAGATGCCAGAGTAAAGATGTCCAAATATTATGAAATATAAATGCATTAATGAACTTTTGCATAAAACGAAAGATACTTAACACTGCACAGGAACTATATTTAAAGAAAATACAGAACTTTCTACAGACGCAATGCATTTCAAGTATGTTAAATTTAAAGCAGTTTGTGAAGTATAATGTTAAACTAATGCATCATTATGCTACTTTACCTACAGCAACTTAGCTTTTAATTCTTATGGAAGAGAAGTTAAAACACAGATCCTATAGGATCAGCCACTTTTTAAGAGCCTGTAGCATAATCTTTTTTTTTCCCTGGTGAGTCTCAAAGTGTCAAAATAATTTGAGGAAACAAGGTTTTCATGAAGTTAAAAATGAATAAACTTATGGGCTGGAAGGCAGGACTAAGATTCAGGATACTAGAATTCCTATGAAAAGGTTTGGGATTAGTATCAATAATGATAATGCACTTTATGTGCCTGCTTCCAGTATAGACTCCTTGAAGTGGAGAGAAAGGAAGATACACTGGATGAGTGAATTGGATCTGAAATCAAGCCTGTCTAACCAGGGGGCCTCACCTGTGAATTGGAGCTCTGAGTCAGAAATCATCTTTGACTGTGTTTAGGCTTCTGTTCCAACCTGTTGCTCTTCAGTAGACACAGACCTCGTGTTGTGTGACCAGAGCCATTTCATGTGTCCTCTCTGATGCCCTGGGTCTCACCCCCGACCCGGGGACCCCCTTCCGGATGGCATCATCTGTTTCCACAGTACAGCTTATGCACAGTGTGAGTCCTGTTCCAGCTGCACATTCTTCTCCCCTTTTCAGACCAATCTGCAAGAATGGGTGGACCTGGCTGCTGTGTCTTGGTAACCCAGAGCTTCCCTTTGTATCAGTGAAGACCAGGGAATCAACCACGGTGTCTCCAGATACTCATCCATCCTTCCTTCTACTTTCTTATTAAAAGGCATAAAACTCAACTTCAGGAGGACTTGCATAGTTGTGAAGTGTGGCTGCAGTTGAAGATCAGCCTCTCTGGTAAAGTGTTAAGCGGAGAAAGACTGTGGTCACAAGCATTTGGACAGGGAACTCACAAGGAGAGAAAGCTCTTGTGTTGACTAGGGAATTAGGGAGTTGGTGGTATTTCTGCATTTTATCCAGTGAATCTGCAGCAGTGTTTTCTCTTCACCTGGAGGCTTTCCCAGAGAGCCCGGGAGTGGCCCATCAGAAGCAGGAACTGGCAGGAAGGGGAGGTTTAATTTTCCTCTAGTGTGTGGAGGGTGTAAAATTGTGGGAGCTGTCAAAGTCACCTTTACCTGGCAGGGGCACATTTTGTGCAGTCACTCGCTATTGAATCACTCTCAGATGCTGCTGTGGGCCATCCAAAGCCATGGCAAGGGGCAAGCCTTTTTTCTTGTGTGTGTGTGTGTGTGTATGGTACTTGGGGATTGAACCCAGGGCCTCACATATGCTGTGCAAATGCCCTACCACTGAGCTGCACCCCTAGCCAATTTTTTTACTTTTTATCTCACTAAATTTTATCTCACTAAATTACCACAGGCTGCCTCTGGCCTCAAACTCACAATCCTCCTGCCTCAGCCTCCCAAGTTGCTGGGATTACAGGTGTGCACCACCACACCCAGCCAACGGCAAGCCTTCTTGACAAAGTGACTTAGAGCAGCTCTGACACATTGGATGGAAAATGCCAACGAGCCAGTGAAAGTGATCTTCCATCTATAATTACCCACAGCCTTTTAACACCCACTTGCCTGACAGATTAAAGGAGGATATGGGCTCACTGCATGAAAAGACCATTTGTACAGCTTCCAGTCATCTTTTTCCAGAAAGGCCAGGATGATGTCATCAACAGTGCCTCCATGACTTCAAAACCTTCACGCCCAGGAAGGCTGCAGAGAGTTGAGAATAGAATGGTGGGGACCAGACACTGGGGAGGGAAATGAGAAGGGTGGGATGGGGAAGGGCTGATCACTGTTCTAAGTTACAGTTAGATGAAAGCCCGAAGTTCTGATGAGCTATTGCCCAGTAGGGTGACCATAGATAATGACAATGTACATTCCAAAAGCCAGAAGACATATGTAAATTTTTATATTTTTCATAGATATTAAAAATATTTAAATGTAACACTAACAGAAAAATAATTGTGGGAAAAATAAATAAAAGTGACTGGGCATGCTTCTTTGTACACTTTGACCCGTTAAGTCTAATTCAGAGTTTCTCATTCTCCGCACAACTGACATTTTGGACCTGATAATTCCTTGATGTGGGGGCTGCCCTGTGCATTTTGTGATGTTTTGCAGCACCCCTGGCCTCTACCTACTAGATGACAGCATTACCCACTCACGTAAGGATAACCAAAATTATCTGCAGATGTTGCCAGATGTCCCCCAGTTAAGAACCAGTGATGTAATCCAGAATGATGAGGTCATTTAAGAAACATGCTTTAAAAGAGTTGTTCAGTCTTAAATCTTGTCATACATCAGTGTAAAATAATAAGCAAGCCTACTGTCATTTTTCCTGTTAGAGAAAGCTCCCTGACATTTTGGCATGTCATAAACCTGTGCTTTAGCACAGCTGGCTGCCTGTTTCTGGCTCCTACTGCCCTGCCTTCAGGCATACCCTCCTAAGTTGAAAAACTTAATGCCCTCTTGCCTGGGCAGATTCTCAGAAACACCCTGGGAGGGTCTATCTGAAGGCATACCAAATGTTTCCGGAACTTTCTAAGCACACATTCCACTTTTTTCCCCAGCACAGGAAAATTTCCGTATTTGGAGAGGTTAATATTTCAAGGATACAGTCAGTTCAACTACAATGACAGGTTCAGAGTGAACATCCACGTGAACATGGGTCATAGTCCCTCAAAGATCTGTTTTCTGGTGAGGTGGGCTTCATTTTCAATCTCTCTCATCTCCCTGGGGCTCCTCAGACAGCCAGTTGCCCATGTGAGCCCATTCTCTGAATTGCATGGTCTGAGGTTTAGAAATCAGCTTTGAGATGTATCTTATGAAAGCATTATATGCATCCACATTAAAATGAACCTCAATAAAGAATCTAAAAACAAAACAGTAAAAGTATCTGCCTTGTGAGAAAATATTGCCCACATTTATCCTTTTATATCCCGAGCACACAGAACTGTGTGCCTACTATGCAGTAGGTAGTCAGTAGATATTCTTACATGAATACATTTTTTTTCACACATTTGGAAATGCTTTCTAGTTGAGTTACAAAATCCCCACCATCACCCAGCCAGGTGAAATAGTATAAATGTTCTTTACAAACGATTCCTTAAAAAGCTATTTCTTCTGTGGCAGTGAATATAGACAGAGGTCTACCTTGGTCAGCAGGCAACCTTTCTGTTGCTGAGGCATCTATCTTACACATTGTAGTAAATGTTTTTGTTGAACTCAAAGTGATATTGGGGATGGAGAATGGGGACCATACCACATTACTAATATCTTTTTGTGAGTGTATGTGGCACCAGGGATTAAACCCAGGGCCTTATGCTGGGCAAGTGCTCTACTACTGGGCTGCCTCCCCATCCCACTCACTTTTTTATTTTTTATTTTGAGATAGGCTCTTACTAAGTTGTGCAAGCTGCCTATGGCCTCAAACCTGTGATCCTTCTGCCTCAGCCTCCTGAGTCACTGGGATCAGAGGCCTGGGCCACCGCCCCCAGCTTGCTGACGTCTTTTAATGGCCATGATGATATTTCTGATTCAGCTCAATAGTGTGCCTCTCACTACACCTACTTAAATGATTTCCAGGGCTAAATTTTATTTTATGGTATCAATAGGTTATATTTTTCACTGAGCTTGTAGTGCTCTTATAAGCACTTTTCCTGGGCTAGACAAATTCTGTGCCAAACCATCCTGTGTGTGAGGCAAAAAAAGCATTGTGAGGTTATTCATGGGACTATTCTAAGGATTTCAAAACAAAGTTAGCATGCTTTAGTGACATGCTTCTCCATAAAAGCGTCACTAAGGAGCTTTCACATGTTCCATTTTCCATAGGCATTAGATGGCTTCATAATCGCAGTGACAACGGATGGCAGCATCATCTATGTTTCTGACAGTATCACACCTCTCCTTGGGCATTTGCCGGTGAGTGTCTGCTTCAGTGGCCTTTGCCTATGCATGGTTTCACCTTTTCCTTGAGAATCATGCAGGACTCAGATCAGAGGTTGTGCAGGTATTGGGGTGCTGTGTACATGAAGAATTAAGAGTGCCTGAGTCCTGAAGGACCAAACCAGGCCAAGCTCAAGGTCCTGGGGAAGACAGGAGGCAGGTGCCAGCGGGTGTCACCCTGGAACAGGTGTGGTACCATGGTATCCGTGGTCAGAGACTGACACAAGTGTCAGCACAGTTAGCAGAGCTCAGAGGGCAGTAGACATCCCAGGTCAGCTGAGAGCTGATCAAGGAATGGACATGGATGGCTCAGGCTGGGGTGTGCTTTGGGACTTACAGAGGTTGCCTGAGGTTGCAAGGAGGTTATAACACTAATGGTGAAGGTTTGGCAGCAGGGATAATTTGCAGAGTTAAAATACTCTGGGAAGATATCGCTGGACCAATGTCTTAGAAGGAGGGACTGAGCAGGCCAGGAAGAGAGGGTCAGATCTGGAGCCCAGGGGTGGGCCACAGAGGCTTGGTGGTGGCGAGGGGTAGCTGCAAGATGTTGACAGATGCCTGCCCTGACAGACAGATGTCCCTCCCTCCCTTCCATCCTTCCTTCCTTCCTTCCTTCCTTTTTCTTTTTCTTATTTCCTTCTTTCTTCCTTCCTTCTTCCCTTCCTCTCTCCTTCCTCTCTGCATGCGCCTTGCTGGCCCCTTAGTAACCCTGGCTCAGGATGACAGATCTACCCCAAGCTAGTAGAGGTCTTACCCTTAAGAGTTCTTCAAGCCTTTGTCCAGCCTTCCATTTTCTGCCACACCATTATTGAACCTGACCTTGAATGTCAACGCCACCAGGAACAGCACATGTGAGTGCCTGGGATCGGTGTCCTCTCTTCTCTGGCCTCCTTACCAGCCCAGCCTCACCCCTCACCCCTGCACACGGAGGGATAGGGGGCCAGTTGATGTCACAGGGGAGTGGCTGCTTGCCCAAGGTTGGCATGTAGGGAAGCCTGGGCTGGCCTGACGCTGGGGGAGTGCAGATCCTTCCCCTTACCTGCACCTGCACCTGCCTGGGGAGCAGCAGCATGGCCTTGCTCCATGCTTCTGTCTGCCTTGGGGTGACAGCCCCACTCTGCTTGTCCTGGGTCCATCTGTTCCTTGGAGGC
Source organism: Pedetes capensis (assembly GCA_007922755.1). Taxonomy (NCBI): domain Eukaryota; kingdom Metazoa; phylum Chordata; class Mammalia; order Rodentia; family Pedetidae; genus Pedetes; species Pedetes capensis. The sequence goes on from VMDO01003463.1 coordinate 59,467, forward strand.
CATTCCCCCAGCCTAGCCTTTCTGCAAATGGGGCCTTGTGCATACAAAGCTGCTGCCCACAGTTTCCTTTTGCAATCTCTGTGTTGTAGCCAAAAGGTGTTGTGGACTTCCCTGCACAAGGGCCTTCCCGTCAGACCCGTCAGACCCTAACCTTCCCCAATGGGTCTCTTCTTTGTGTGGCAGCCCATTTCCTGAAGCCCAGGGGCAACAGGCTGGTAAGACTGCCTCTTCCAACGGCAGCTGTCTGAGGACACTCCTGCTCAGCCCAGAGGAGGTGGAGGTGCACATGCTCCTTGGTTTTTGTCTCAGGCCAGGACAGTGGCCAACATGATAGATGCAAATGTGACTCCTGCCTTCAGCACAGCTCCTTGGGGCTCATCTGAGGACAGCTGAAGCAAGGAGGGAAGATGGGGGGCCTCTTGGAGGGAGCTTATGTTTTGCTTTGAATGGAGAAGACTGGGCAGTGGTGGGCCCTGGCTGTAAACAACCAAACGTGATCTGCTTATTGACTGGGAAGGAGACACAGGAGCCCAGAGTGGTCTGGGGAAACGGGATTGTACTGTTCTGCTTTATGCTCTTGTAATTATCTGATGATCCAGTTGCTATATCTGGCACAGGGGACTTAGAACGTGAGATGGGGACCAGGTGTGGTGGCACACACCTGTAACACCAGCAACTCGGGAGGCAGAGGTAGAAGGATCATGAGTTCAAGGCTAGAGGCAGCCTGTAAAACTTAGTGAGCCCCTTTGTCAAAATAAAGTAAAAAGGGGACTGGGGGTACCACTCAGTGGGAGAGCACTTGCAAAGTATGCATGCGGCCCTGGGCTCAAACCTTTCCAATACCCCCCCCCAAAAAAAGTGGGAATCACTTGACTTGAAATGAGGAAGCAATTTAGGAGCACCTGTATAAATTATTTTCTCACTCCAAAAGGGCCAGAAATGACCCCAATTCAAATTTGTCAATGCTGGACCCATGTGAATGCTTATTAAGTATCTGTGCATAGAGATCCACACTCAGACACACAGAGCAAGGCAGCGCCTAACTCTCAATGGATGTGGGCCCCAGGATGGGCGATCCTCAAATTCACCTTCCACTTACTCTTAGCTTTCATTGGCCATTTCTTCCCAGGATCATCCTTTGCAAGCAGGTAGGCAAGGGCAGTTGAGGGTGGAAGCTTCCCTGGTTCCATTACCATGTAGCTGCTTGGTCTGGGAGTCATACTGCATCACTTCTACCTTATAGGTGAGGAAGCACGGAGGGCCAGCCAGGGAGGGCAGAGCACGGCTGAAGCCAGGTGCCGCTCTGCAGAGCCCAGGCTGACCCCCATTCTGCTCCTGTATTCTCCTGGGGCCACGGATTTGGGTTGCAACTTGGATTCAGCACCCTTTGATTTGTACTTACTTTTTCCTCAGTGTGAGCCCAGGACCTGTCCACAGTGGATGGGGCACTTCCAAAAGCCCCTGTGAGGTTCTTTTTCTTTGGGGATTGCAATTTTATTGAGAGATTCCCATGAACCGTTAGCAACTAACACCTACTGAGTGCTTTGGTACCAGGCACCAGTGAGAGTCACTTCCATGTGTGAATATGGTATGTGGTGCACTGGGAATGGTGCCTAGCACAGAGCGAGGGCTAGATCACAGTATTTTTCCTTACTGATCCTCATAGTAACCACCTGCAGTAGGTCATTAGCCCTGTTCACAGTTGAGGAAACAGTAACACGGAGAGGTTAAGTAATTTACCTATGGTCCCATAGCCAGGTAAGAGTGGAGCTGGGATTTGAATGTAGTCACTTCAGATCCAGGCTTAGCATTTGACCACTACTCAGACCTCAATCAAGGACAGAGTAAAGTTAAATGTTCTCCAGGTTGTGGTGGGTGGTTAGGAAGGGGGAGAATGAGGAACTGAAAGGTAATGGTCAGTCTGCAGGAAAAAAGTGGCCAGTGAGGGGAGACATGGCTAGCCAGGGCACCATGTGGGCAGAGGGCAGAAGGGCACAGTCTTCAGGAGCAGAGCTCCTATGGGTGTCACACCAAGCACAGGCTGGCATGGCGCCGTGTGGCTGGGTGGGAGAACCGTGGGTAATTCGAGGGACACACCACAGCTGGAATTTTTTCCCCATATGGAACTTAAAGTCTCTGTTTCTGCCATATTCCTAGAAACTCAGATGTGACCAAGCCCCCACGATGGGCTTCTGGACAGTGATTTCCTGATGAAATATCCTAGAACTTTCTTTCCCAATTCAGCAGAGAAAACGTAAGAGAAAAAAAAAATAGTTAAAGCAGAGAGTGAACTTAAGATAAAGTCAAAAGTTTTCAACGATGTTGATACCAGCACATTTGGCCTTTTGCAATGTCCAGAATGGACACAGGCAGTGGAAGCCAAAGTGAGAGCAAGGAGGAGAGCATGTGCTGCTGGAAGGCCAAGGGCAAAAGGGAGCTGCTGAGAAGACAGCCCTTCAGGATGAAAGGAGAGGCAGACCCATGCCTGGGACGGAGCTGGGACAGGCTCGCTGCGGCAGAACCAAATGAGAGCCCTTATGGGGGACATGATCTGTGTTTCTTCTTTGTGCTTTTAGTTATCTTATTTTTTTTTTTTGAAGTTAGCTTCCCAGATACCCTTTCTGATTTGTTCGTGAATATAGCAGTTTGCTTGATGAGCTGGAGCATAATAAGCTCTGAAAGTGGAAATGAGGTCTCCAGCCCTGAGCATGGGCCCGTGTGCCTAATATTCATTGAATGAGGCACTGAATTCACAAGCAGGGCCATTGCACTGGGGACAACTATGTGCACACCGCAGGGTTAGAAGTGAGAAATATGGACATGGCCAATCCACTTTCCCCTGAGGGAAATAGTCTAAGGCACACATGCTGATGGAGTTGGAGAGATCTGCAGGCTAAAAAATACTTTGATGTCAGCTTGGTTCTCCAGATAAAAGCTCCAGCAAGAACAAAGTACAAGGTCAGAGTGGAATCTGGGGCCATGTTCCTGTGGAAGGGCTATAGCTGGAAGGAAGGTCGCAGAAAAGGGAAGACAGAGCCCCCAGCTGATGCCATCCTGAAACACAGCTGGAAGGCCAAGGCCATGACATATATTTTCCAGGAAGCACCCTCCACCCTTCCCTCCCCACCCCACTCTCACTTGCTAGAAGAATACACCTGGTCCAGGCCACAGGTCAGGGCAAGGCCCCAGCAGGCATAGCTGCAGCTTAAAGTTGATCATAGATAAGAGCCAAGGTCTTAACGGACACTGTGTTACACACCTGTATTCCCAAGGACTCAGGAGGCTGAGGCAGGAGGATAGCGAGTTCAAGGCCAGAGGCAGCCTGCATAACTCAGTGAGACCCTGTCTCAAAATAAAACAATAAAAAAAATTAAAAAGAGCTGGGGGTGCAGCTGAGTGGTACAGCACTTACCTGTGAGGCCCTGGGTTCAAGCCCTCAGTGCTTAAAAAAAAAAATACTCCAAGTCTCCAGACTTTTAAATTTTTTTAATTCTTTCTGATTTTTATGTGGCTAATATTTCAGTGGGAGCAGGAACATACAGGTAACTGTTGCTGAGGTTAAAAAAATAGAACAGGGCAGGACTGTAGGAGCCCCTGTCTGCCCCTGTCCCATCCACCTAGAGGCAACTATTTTCCTGAATTTCAAAATCATTACTTCCTTGCTTTTCATTGTAGTTTTACTAACTTTAAATTGATTGCTAAGCTGTAATTTAGTAGTTGAGTATCCTTTATCCAAAATACTTAGGATCAAAAGTGTTTCAGATTTGGGATTTTTTTTGGATTTCGAGATATTTGCATATACCTCAGTATAATGAGATGGGACCCAAGTCTAAGCATAAGATGCATGTCTGTTTCATATACACCTTATACACCTATCCTAAAGGTAATTTTATACAGTATTTTTAATAATTTTATGCATGAAACAGTTTCACGGTGTGGAATTTTCCATTTATGGCATCACGTTAGTGCTCAAAAAGTTTCAGATTTTGGCCAGGTGTGGTGCCACATGCCTCTAATCCAAGTGACTCAGGAGGCTGAGGCAGGAAGATCATGAGTTTAAGGACAGAGGCAGCATATATGACTTAGCCAGATCCCTCAAAATAAAAACATAGAAAAATAAGAAATGGGCTGAAGGTGTAGCCCAGTGTTAGAGCACTTGCAAAGTATGATCAAAGTCCTAGGTTCAACTCCTAAGTACCAAAAAAAAAAAAAAAATAGTTTCAGGTTTTGGATCTTTGGACTAGGGATATTCAACCTGTATTGCTTTTTGTTTAACTCTATCTAAGTAGAATCAGAAAACAGACTCTCATGACTTCTTGTGCTAAGCCTTATTGGTAACCTCTGTCTGCCCCACACAGTAGATGTAGCTGCTGTTGGTCTCCATCGCAGTGCAGATTCTGCTGCAGGAATGGGCTCCAGTTCATCCGTGCTGGTCTGAACCCTCAGAAAGGGCCTCTGTGTCCACTTTGTGCTGCTTGGTGAGAAGCATGCATAGGCGTCCCTAAAGAACCAGCCAGGTGTGGAACTGGCTTGTAAGGCAGGTGCACCTTCACCTTCAATAGACCCAGCCAGACTGTTCCCATAGTGGATGCATAGAATTCCCTGGGGCTCTGAGTCATGAGACCTTGGTATTGTTGGACTTCTTAGTTTTTGTCTCTCTAGTGTGTGAAGGTATCTCTGGAGCTTTAATTAGCTTTTCTCCCAGTTACTAATGAGCCTGAGTGTTTTATCATATGTTTATTGGCCATTTGGATTTTCTCTTCCACGAATTGCCTGTTCAGGTGCAGTCACAGATCACTTAATGACAGGAATACATTCTGATAAATGTGTCACCAGGCAATTTGGTCATTGTGTGAACATCGCAGAATGTGCTTATACTAACCTAGATGGTGCAGCTCACTACATACCTAGGCTATGTGCCATAGCCTATTGATCCCAGCTCTAACCTGCACAGCATGTTCCTATTCCAGACACGGTAGGCAACTGTGACACACTGGTAAATATTTATGTATCTAAACATAGAAAAAGAACAGTAGAAGGTACATCATGATCTTATGGGATAACCATCATATATGTGATTGGTCATTGATAGAAATATCCTTACATGGTGTATATTTTGTATTTTCACATTTTCCGATTGGATTTTGGGGCTTTTTTCCTGAAATAATTCGTAGGCACTCTTCCAACTATCTAGACACTAGTTCTCAGCCAAGCATTGTTCCATTCACCTCTTACTCCACCACAGGGTAGTGGGCATGTCTGTACACAGGACACCCAACCCTGGACAGAGGAGACTGACCACAGGTTGTGAGTCCCACATACTCAGAGCCCAGGAGAGGAGGACCCTACACACCCCACAGGGCCACACAGGACTGCAGTTGGGAGCAGATGAACAAGCAGGGACTACGGGAGTTGGCTTTGTGGTCAGAAGAGGGTGAGGTGCTCACTGGTTCCCTGGAGGATGTGGCTGGCTTATTTTCTAATTCCCCAGGCTGGGTTGGAGATAGACCCTCTTCTCAGGAATGAGCAGAGATCTGCCTGGTCCCCTGATGAGGAGGGGTTTCCTGGAGGACTCTGTCCACTGAGGCAGAGTGGGGAGGGAGCTTGCATTTGAATGCGCTGAGGCCCTCCCAATGCCATCAGATGCCAAGGGAGCACAAAACATCTAACCTTAATCTTTGACCTAACCACAGATATGTTGCAAATATTGCCTCTCCCTTTGTGGCTTACGTTTTCCTGCTCTTTAGGGTATTTTGATGAACAGAGATGTTCTTCCATTCTGGTTGCCACTTTCTATATTTAGTTAACTCTTCACTATGCCCAAACCAAATCTATGTTCACACCATTTTCTGGGAGCTAAGCTATGTGACCATCAGCCTGATTTGAATCTCAGCTAAATCTAAGGGTCTCAAATATGCCTCTGGCATCCCCCTCCAGGTCAAGACCCCTAGGCTTTCCTTGAGTCTGTTCCTGCCTCTTCTCAAGCCAAGTCATTCCCAGAACTTGTCACATCATCTCTTCTACCTGTGGCCAACACACATGTCTAGCCCGAACTACTGGGGACCCTCAGACATTCCAGGACTGAATGTCCACCCAGCCCACTTGCAACCCTGCCAACCCAGCTTCCATGTGCTTTCTGACTAGGCCCCCTGCACTTAGTAGGGTGCCATTGAACTGATGCTCAAGGCAATAGGTTGCCTGTGACCCACAGTAGCTTCAGCTCACCCCAGCCTCTCAAGGCTCTGAGAGCCGAAAGCTGGGGGAGGCTCAGTGTGGAACTCAGTATGGCCCACCTGCTGAAAGCTCCGGGCAGGGCCAGTTCCTTGATAGCACAGCCTAGGGCTGGTCAGCCTGCGGGGGAAAGAACTTCGCCCACCTCCCTTAGGTAGGTGATGCTTCTGGGGATAGGACTTGGCCGGGAAAATGGCTGCAGAAGCTGCCGTCCCTCCCTTGTCTCTGACATTGCTGTTATTTCAATCAGCAGAGCTCAGTTCATTCAAGAAACAATTCAACTGCTGATGTCATTTACTCTTCTATCAGCACTAGGGTTTAAATGTCCAAATGATTACTGTTCCTGGCAATGTTGAGCAGGTGGAAATGGCATAATAGTAATATTCTAGCAAATGCATGCAAGAGCCAAGCACAGTTCTGAGCCCTGCATGTGCATTAATCCAGAATCCTCACAACTTCCCGTATACCCTACCTCCCCACCTCTGTCCGTTCATCTTTATTCTGTGCAGATGCTGCAGGCTGAGGTGCCCCACAAGAGTGTCTACATCTGGGGGGCCCCTGACCTCGCTCTCTGCAGCACCCACCCTAGGGGAGGTGACTTCAGATGGAGCCCTCCAAGAAAAGACCTTGGTTATGGTTTTCAAGTGTCTGAAATATCTTTAAGAAGAAAGGCTACTGTCATCTGTGAACATTAGTCATCTGCTAAAAAAGCCAGAGGGAACAGGCTTAAAATAAAACCGTGAGCATCAGAATGAAGGTGGAGAAAGCCAGGCAGAAATGGTAGCATAGACTGGTGAGGATGTCCTTTGGAGTCTTTGTCCACAGAGGTGACAATTGATGCCTCCACTCTAAGCCATCCTTCCTTCCTCCTATCTGCTGTCCTCCAATCAGCCACCAGCTGCTTTCCATCCTCACATCCACTAAAAATCTAACTCTGGAAGAGAAGGGAGCATGCCTGTTTCGTGGTGTTTCTTCCCAGTGCCCACAATAGTGCCTGGCACCTGGGAACCCTTGGTGATATTGTTTGGAGTTTGGCAGTGAATGAATTGCTTTCAACTCTATTCCTTCTCTCCATCCTCTTCAACATCTGTCTCTGTTCACACTCAACTATTTCTAGCCTCGCTTCTAGTGCCTCCTCCCTTCAGACCACAAGTGGGATCTCTTTAAATTACAAATACACTGCCGGTGCAGTGGCCCATGCCTGTAATCCCAGCACCTTGGGAAGAAGAGGCAGGAAGATCATGAGTTCAAGGCCAGAGGCAGCCTGCATAACTTAGTGAGACCCTATCTCAAGATAAAAATAAAAAAGGGGCTGGGAGTACAGCTCAGTGGTAGAGTGCTTGCAAAATCTGCCTGAGGCCCTGGGTTCAACTCTCCAGTACTGCGAAAAAAATTAAATTTACAAAAAATAAGTACAGGTCAAGGGCAATCCCACACATTTGGAACCCCAGAGACTCAGGAGGCAGAGCTAAGAGGCCAGAGGCAGCCTATGTAACTTAGCAAAATCCTGGATCAAAATTAAAAAATAAATAAATAGTAAAATGGTTTGGGGTGCAACCCAGTGGTAGTGCACTTACAAAGAATGTGTGAGACCTTGGGTTCAACCCCTAAGAACTGAAAAAAATAGGACAGATGCACCTCAACTTACAATGGGATGAACCATGGTAAGTTGTAACTATCACATTCAAAAATGTATTGGATCCACCTAAGCTATGAGCCCCCAGCCCAGCAGCACTGCACACTGCAGAGTGTCAGCCATTTCCCCTGCATGTTGCAGAGCTGACAGGGAGGGCGGCTTGCTGCCACTGCCCAGCATCTCTGGAGAGAATTGGACCAAGTATGGCTAGCCCTTACTGAGCACTTACTGAGAGTTTTCTTTGTGCTGTTTTATCAGCAATGCAGGGCTAATAAGCTCATTTAATCCTCACACTTCTTCATCCTGCATTGGAGGAACGTGCAGTTTGGAGTGGGCAGAACCAGTGTTAGAACCATCTCTGGGGCTTTCACCCGCCTTGCTGTGACACTGTACCCTTGCCAACACTAAGGGGTGCTGATGACCCAGCACAGGGGCTGTCCTCGCAGGCCCATAAGCCAGCAGTGACAATACAACAGGACAATTGCTGTAGCAGTGGAGTAGTAGAGAGGCCAGGCAGCTAAGGGAAGGCATGGTCAGGGCAGGGACTGGCAGCTGCTCTCTCAGAGGAAGTGACTTCACAGCTGGGCCTGAGGCATTCTCACGGGCTTGCTGAACACAGAGGGTGGATGTGGGATGTTCCAGCCCAAGGGAACAGCCGAGAAAGGAGGCACAAACCTGGCAGCTGGGGGAAAGAAAGCTGGGAAGCTTTGAATTCATGGGAGCAGAGGAGAGGTAGAGGCCACAGGGTGCCAAGCCTGAGAAGTATATTGAGGAGTTGGGGCTTTGTCCCCAGGGCAGTCGGAAGCCAAGGGATGGTTGTAAGCAAAGCAACGATTTGATGTGATCCTTGGCTCCTTCTGGCTGCTAGGGAAGGCCTAACTGGACAGGAACTCCAGGTGAGGTGGGAAGACCAACGTGGCCAACCATCCCCCAGCAAAAGATGAAGGTGGTGGTGGCAGAAGTAGAAACCGTAGACATAGAAGAGAACGGAGCAGAGAGAACTGAGGGAGGAAACCAGTAGCATAGGGGCATCATTTGGATGTTGAGGTAAAAGTGTAAAAAGGGGGCACCAAGGATCCCACCAGGGTATGCAGTGTGGGTAGGTGACCAGGTATAGAGATGAGAGTCCAAGGCACAGAGGTGATGGAGAAGACAGGATGATGGTCTTTAGGGCACCTGCAAATCTGTGGGTCCAGGGGCATCTGAGTGGCAGTTGGAAGGTTGAGACTGGACAACTGAAAGAGAGTTGGCCGGATATTTAGATTTCAGGGTGTATACGGATGACATGGGCTGGGATTTAGCTTAGTTGGTAGGGCGCTGCGCTACAGTTTCTGAGGTCCCAAGTTTAATTCCCAGCACCGCAAAAATGGGAGAAGGGCCTAGAAATCCACTCCCAAGGCAATCCCGAAACAATCAGCCATTGAAAATCCTATGAAGATCGCTATGAGTCAGATAGCGACTCGACGGCACCTAACAACAACAACAACAACACGCATGACATATGAAGCTGTGTGAGCATTGGTTGAGGGAAACTGAGGAAGAGAGACACAACTGTCTCTTCTCTCCAAGGCAAGCTCCTAACCATACCTTCCCGAATGGTAGCCATTAGTCACATGTGGCTTTTCAAACTTTAGTTAAAATGAAACACAATTAAAAATTCAGTTCCTTGGTCACACTCACCACACCCCAAGTGCTCAGTAGCCATGTGGCTAGCAACTCCTGTCATGGAAGATTATAGTCCACTTCTCTCAGTGCAGACAGTTCCATGGACAAGGCTGTACCTACACTTTGTTATGTATTTTGTATTTATTTTGCATCACATTATCCAGACACTCAGAAAACAGGTGAACTCCATCAATTAGAGACCTTTAAGAAATAAATAGGAAGCCTCTCCATAGCCTAAAGGTCAAGAAAGGAAGCCCATACACTGTTGGGGGCCATTTAAATAAGCAAGTGGCCTCTCACTAGGGCTCTACATTGCCAACCCTCCCCAGCCAGAAGGAGAAACATCTGCAAATGGGGCTTCTCAAGCAACAGGAGGATTCAATTCTTCATGTGCATGTCAGACTTAATGCTTAATTCTTTCCAAGGCCTATGCATAATAACACATATGCATTTGAGCAAGTACAGGGGACCCTACATATCCACGGGTTCCACATCCAAGGATTCAACCAGTCATGGATTGACAATATTTGAAAAAAAAAAAAAACCGTGTCTGTACTGAACATGTAGAGTCCTTTTGTGTCATTATTCCCTAAATGATACAGTATAACAACTATCCCTGGAGCATTTACATTGTATTGGGTATTGTAAGTCATTTAGAGATGATTTGAAACATACAGGAAGATAGGCATAGGTCTTATGTAGATACTATACCATAAAGGACTTGAGCATCCATGAATTTTGGCATCCATAGGAGATTCTGGAAATAAACCTCTGAGGATATCAAGGGATAATTGTAAAACTTTATTTTTAAGTGTGTGTGTGTGTGTGTGTGTGTGTGTGTGTGTGTGTGGACTGAATCCAGGGCTTCATACATTCTAGGCAAGTGCTGTACCACTGAGCTGTGCTTCTAGTCCCTATAAAACCATAATTTCAGTTGACAGAGTCATCAATTGAGAGTCTTCACAGGAAACCAGATCTTGAAAATTCCATTTCATAAACTCATTCTGAATTGTCAGGAACATTCACTTTTTGCCTTTGCTTTTGTTGTGCATTTTCATAGCATGTACATTTTTGCTATTTGTTTATTTTCATATTTATTTATTCATTTATTTATTTATTTATTTATTTTGCAGTCGGATGTCATGGATCAGAATTTGTTAAATTTCCTTCCAGAACAAGAACATTCCGAAGTTTATAAAATGCTTTCTTCCCACATGCTTGTGACGGATTCCCCTTCCCCAGAATTCCTTAAATGTAAGTTTTGCTTTACTGATATTGACACATCTAAAGATAAGAATTTTCCTTTTAAAAGAAAATTAGAATGAATTATGAAGGGAGGGCTAATTTTGAGAATAATTTTTCTTGTGGGTCAGAACATTCCAAGATCCTTTGAGGTACATTTTAAGTTTAAAGCTAAAATTAGAGCTTGGAATAAGTAAGACATTTAGCTTTTGTATGGAAAATTTGAAAGAGGAAAGCTTAAGAATAATAACTTGTTTTGCATGTGTGATGAGAGATTCTTTTTTTCATATGAGAGTCATTTAGTAATGAACAGTGCAAAAATCAATGAACAATCTGTTTTGGGACACACTAGAATGCTAAATTTCTATAATACCAAGTAACCAACTGGTAATTGAATAATTAGGTCAAAAATTCACGTTCTATCCTCCTGAGGCTGTCATCTGGTTATTTATGTATATTTGCAATTTTTATGAAATTTTAAAGTTCTTATTGAAATAGTTGGTGACCCAGATAGAAGCCAGGCTTTGGTGCCTAGGAACCACGTGTGGCTTAATGAAGCATATACAATTGCATGCAGTAGCAAAGATGCTTGCATTTGTTCAAGCCTCAGTCCATTTTCCATGCATAATTTGTCCTGTCGTACATCTGATTTTACTTCAAAGCAAAGCAAAAAGATTAAATGAAAGAGAGTGGCTCTATATGAGCAGCTTTATTTTAATATACCGTATGAAAACAACCAGAACTAATCAGTGCCGACATAACCAACCACAGACATCTGTGAGCAAATTAAGAGTAATTGGGTCCAAGTATAGCATGCAGACTATCTGTGAGCTACAGAAAAGAAAACCCTGCACTGCCAGGGTTAGAAACCAGGTTCAACAGTCATAATGAGAGAAACATGCTGGCCATGCACGGACTCAGTTACAAAGACATGACTTGTTTAGTCTAGAGTCTGTGTAATCTTCATCTTCCTTTCTTTCTTCTTCCCTTAACGGCCCAGCTGACAACGATTTAGAATTTTATTGCCATCTTCTCAGAGGCAGCTTGAACCCAAAGGAATTTCCAACTTATGAATACATAAAATTTGTAGGAAATTTTCGCTCTTACAACAATGGTAAGTTTCAATTGTCCTATAATTACAACCGTGTCTTTTATGATGCAAACGGGCACATGAGGGCCTAAGAATCACTGGAGGGAGGAGGAGGGGGAGTGTGTGCTTTTCATATTTGCGTTTGGGTTTTTGTGTCCTGAGATGCATTTTTTTGTGCTCATGAGTGTTCTCTCCTTGGGGAAGAACACACTCCCACACCTGTTTGTTGCCAGTGCACACAGCCTCCCTGAATGGCATGTGATTTGTTTATTTATTTTCAAGCCAATGAAGTAATTCTGTACTGTGAGAGACAACCTACAGTTAATAAAGAACAGGCTCAGCCTACACACTTGGCCAAACAGGCCATCTCTGTGACATGGAGCTCCTCACCCTTGCTTTCTACATTTTTATCTCTTCTTTACAGTCTTGCTGTGAGCATGTTTTAATGGGTTCAGGGGTCTGCTCACTTTGGTTCTAATGCACAGTAACGTGCTCTTTTACCATAAGCCAGCAATCTACACTGGATAAATTATCAAGCAGGAAAAGCTAGGCAATAAAGTCTTATTTTCTGAAATTACCCACATAACTAATTGCCCAAACGCTGGCTGCAGAGACGTGAACTTGAAACTAGACCCACACACTCATTTTTACTTATGACCCATGCAAAATGGGAATGCAATGCCAGAAATTCAGAAACCAAGTCCCATTATGGGCCAAGCACAGAAAGGCCTGCATCTTATTTGCTGTTCTCCTCAAAGCTCAACACAAAACAAATAGCTTTGAAAGAGCTACTATGTCACAAAACAGCAAAAACAGGAAAAATAGAAGAAGGTTTTGACAGGAAATGGGAGAAAGAGAGAAGAGAAAAACACCGAAGAAAAACAGAGACAGAAAACTCAGCTACAGAAAGGAGTGGGGTGGGGGGGAATGGGAGAAGATGAGGATAGCTCTAACTTTTGCTGTTTCATCACTACTGTTTAGCTCTGGACAAATGTAGGTCTGTTATCCCAGCCAGATTAGTCCCAGGTTCCATTAGAACCAGCCAGTCATGACTCTGAGTCCTAACTCTGAGGTTAACCAGTATTTTTCCCTCAGCCTCAAATGATCCTTTGTTGCACGTGATTTGCACAAATATATATGTTTTGTTTAAAAGGCATCAAGTAGATGTTAAGCAGAGTGATCTTGCCAGAGTTTCAGTTTTGCATGAAGAAAAGTGTTCTGGAGATGGATGGTGGTGGTGGTTGTACAGTACTGTGAATGTACTTAGCACTACGGAACTGTACACTAAAGAATGAGATGGAGACTGGGATGTAACTCAGTGATAGAGCACATACTTAGTATGTGCAGGCTCTGGGTTCAAACCCCAGCACACACACACACACACACACACACACACACACACACACACACACACCACCTAGAATGGCAAACTATACTATATCCATTTTATCACAATTTCTTTGAAAATGCTTGGCAATAAAGTTAGCTGCTGAAATAGCAGCATATCCTAAATGGCCACATGCACAGAGGGGAAAGGCAGTCTGGCCCTCAAACAGCAGGAAGGATGGGATGTATCCCCATGACAACAGTGCAAGTTACTTTAAATAACAATCTGTGATTGGCTGGTGAGCAGCAGTTGTATCCTTTGTGGATTTACACTTCCACACCTCTCATTAAGAGGCTGCCAAATATCACTTTGAAGCAGCCTGTCATTTGTCACATCTTAGAGGATTTCAAGGAAGTAGGCAGGCTTCATTTTGAATACCTGAGGATTTTTTTTTTCTTTTTAACAAGCAAGGCTTTATTTTCACTTCAAGTTGATACAGTGTTTGTTTGCTTGGAAGAATGTGTGGAATTGTGTGTGACTTTAAAAAAAAAACTGTTACTGCTATAATATTCAGCATTGAAAGTAGAAAATTTAAAGCCAAGAATATAGTGTTTCTCCAGAGCCTGTTGTCCAAACCAAAGTGGGAGGCCCTTTATTGAGATAAGAATCCCCAAGTATAAATGTGGAGCATTCGGGCCCTGAAGCAAAAGAGCCAACATGAAATAAGTGCATTTGTTCCAGTTGTTGTTGTTGTTAGGTGCAGTCAAGTCATGTCTGACTTATAGAGGCCCTTTTAGGGCTTACAATGGCTGATTGTTTTCCAGATTGCCTTGGGAGCAAATTGCCATGTCTTTCTCCCATTTTTGCGGTGCTGGGAATCAAACTCAGGACCTCAGAGACTGCAGAGTGGCGCTCTACCAACTGAGCTAAATCCCAGCCCTTTGTTCCAATTAGATAGAATAAATAAGTTCTGGTGTTCTGTTGCATGTAGAGTGACTATAGGTAATGATGACATGTTCTATACTTCAACACACTAGAAGAAAAGACCCCCACGTATCTGGCAGTTTGCCATACTATGGGGGTTTGTGTGTTGCTGTGATGCTGAAAACTATGCTACCAGGATTACAAATACCAGCAGGGCCACTCATGGTGGACAGGTTTCAGCTGAGCTTCCAAACTAAGACAGACTAGGGAGAAGTATATGGCAAGCCACTCTTGAAACAATTAGCCATTGAAAATTCTGTGACTAGCAGAAAACACTATCAGATATAGTGCCAGAAAATGAGTCCCTCCAGTTTGGAAGGCACTCAGAAGACGTCCAGGGAAGAGTTGCCTCTTCAAAGTAGAGTCTACCTTAATGATAGGAATGGAGTAAGGCCCCAGGGACCTTCATTTGCTGATGTGGCATGACTCAAAATGAGGAGGAACAACTATATACATCCATTAATAATTGGAACATAGAATATATGAATCTAGAAAAATTAGAAAATGTCAAAAGGGAAATGGAATGCATAAACATTGACATTGTAGGCATTAATGAGCTAAAATGGACAGGTATGGGCCATTTTGAATCAGATAATCATATGGTTTACTATGCTGGGAATGACAAATTAAAAAGACATGGGGCTGCATTCATCATCAAAAAATTTATCTCAAGATCTATCCTGAAATACAATGCTGTCAGTGATAGAATAATATCCATACACCCATAAGGAAGGCCGGTTAATATGACTATTATTCAAATTACACTCCTACTACTAAGGCCACAAATAGGGAAGATTTTTTTGCCAGTTTCTGCAGTCTGAAATAGATCAAATATGCAGTCAGGATGTACTGATAATTACTGGTGACTGGAATACAAAAGTTGAAAAAAAGAAGGTTCAGTAGTTGGAAAATGTGGCCTTGGTGGCAGAAACAATGCTGGGAATCTCATGATATAATTTTGTCAGACCAATGACCTTTTCATTGTGAATACATTTTTTCACCAACATAAACAGTGACTACACACAGATGGAACACAGGAGCCAAATTGACTACATTTGTGGAAAGAGATTATGGAAAAGCTCAATATCAGAAGTCAGAACAATACCAGGTGCTGATTATGGATCAGACCATTAACTGCTCATATGCAGGTTCAAACTGAAACTGAAACAAATCAGAATGAGAGCCAAGGTATGACCTTGAGCATATCCCACCCGAGTTTAGAGACCACCTCAAGAACAGGTTTGATGCATTAGATACTAATGATTGAAGGCCAGATGAGTTGTGGCATGATGGCAAAGACATTATTCATGAGGAAAGCAAAAGGTTATTTAAAAAACAGGAAAAAAAAGAAATGACCAAATTACATGTCAAAAGCAACTCTGAAACTTGCCCTTGAACAATGAGCAGCTAAAGTAAAAGGAAGACATGATGAGGTTAAAAAACTAAACAGAAGATTTCAAAGGGCAGCTTGAGAAGACAAAATTAAATTTTATAATGACATGCAAAGAGCTGGAGATAGAAAATCAAAAGGGAAGAACAAGCTCTGATTCTCTTAAGCTTAAGAAATTGAAAGAACAAATTAAAGCCTCAAGTAGCAATAGTGAAGGATTCTGCATGGAAAATATTAAGTGACATGGAAAACATCAAAAGAAGATGGAAGGAATACACAGAGTCGTTATACCAAAAAGAACTGGTGGATGATCAACCATTTCAAGGGATTACATATGATCAGGAACCAATGGTACTAAAGGGAAGTGGAAACTGCTTTGAAGGAATTAATGAAACACAAGCCTCCAGGAATTGATGGAATACCAATAGAAATGTTTCAAAAAACAGATGTGGTACTGGAGATGCTCACTTGTTTATGCCAAGAGATTTGGAAAACAGCTACCTGGCCAACTGACTGGAAGATATCCATATTTGTGCCTATTCCCAAGAAAGGAGATCCAACCTAATGTGGAAATTATTGAACCATATCATTAATATGACACAAAATAAAATTTTTCTAAAGATTGTTCAAAAGTGACTGCAGTAGTATATAGACAGGGAACTGCTGGAAAATCAAGCCAGATTCATAAGAGGGTATGGAACCTGGGACATCATTGCTGACGTAAGATGGATATTAGCCAAAAGCAGGGAATACCAAAAAGATCTCTATGTTTTATTGACTATGAAAAGGCATTTGACTGTGTGGATCACAATAAGTTATGGATATTATTGTGAAGAATGGGAATACGAGAGCACTTAATTGTACTTATAAAGAATCTATAAGTGGACCAGGAGGCAGTTGTTCAAACAGAACAAGGAAACATTGCCTAGTTTAAAGTCAAAAAAGGTGTGCATCAGCGCTGTATCTTTTCATCCTACCCCTTCAATCTCTATGCTGAGCAAATAATCTGAATAGCTAGATTTATGAAGAAGAACATGGCATCGTGATTGGAGGAAGACTCATTAACAACCTGTGTTATGCAGATGACATACTCTGCCTGCTGAAAAAGTAGAGGATTTGAAACATTTACTGAGGAAGATCAAAGAATACAGCCTTTAGTATGGAATGTCCCTCAACATCAACAAAACAAAAATCCTTACAACTGGATCAGTATGCAACTTCACTTCACGATAAATGGAGAGAAGATTGAGGTTGTCCAAGATTTTGCATTACCTGGTTCTACAATCAACACCGTGGAAGCAGCAGTCAAGAAATCAAAAGATGTGTTGCATTGAGAAAACTGTTGCAAAGGACCTCTTTCAAGTGTTGCAAACTAAAGATGTTACATCGAACATGAAGTTGTGTCTTAATCAGGTCATGGTATTTTCAGTCGCAGCATACTGTTGTGAAAGCTGGACATTGAATAAGAGAGACAAGAAAAGAATTGATGCTTTTGAATTATAGTGCTGGAGACAAATGTTGAATATGCTATGGACTGCCAAAAGAGCTAACAGATCTGTTCTAGAAGTGCAATCAGAGTGCTCCTCAGAAGCAAGGATGGCTGGACTGTGTCTTACATATTTTGGACATGTAGTCAGGAGGGACCAATCCCTGGAGAAGTACCCCATGTTTGGGAGAGTAGCAGGTCAACAAAAAAAAAGGAAACCCCTCAACTAAATGGATTGGCAAGGTGTCTGCAACAATGAGCTTGAAACAAAAAAGATCGTGTGCCTAGCAGAGAATCAGGGAGTGTTTTGTTTTGTTGTACATAGGGTTGCTAGGAATTGAACCGAACTCAACAGGAACTTACTACAACAACAACAACAACAAGATCTTGAACATTCATTCATGCAAAGAGATGCATGTTTGAGGAGACATGTGTGCTTACCCTGATTTGGGCATTACACATGGTATACATGTATTGAAGTGTCACATAGTTTCCCATTAATATGCATAATTCTTGCCAGGTGTGGTAGCGCATGCCTGTAGTCCCAGCAACTCAGGAGGTGGAGGTAGGAGGATCACAATTTCAAGACCAGAGGCAATCTGCATAATTTAGGGAGACACTGTCTCACAAAGTAAAAAAGTGGGCTGGGGTGCCGCTTAGTGGTACAGCACTTGCAAAGCACGCAAGCACAAGGCCCTGGATTCAACCCCCAGTACCAAAAATGTATAATTCTTGTGTGTCAATTTAAAAATTAAGGGCTGAGGTTGTAGCTTAACGATAGAGCACCTGCCTAGCACACATAAAGCACTGGATTCCATCTCTAACACTAGTAAAAGAAGGAGGAGGAGGAAGAAAAACAAAGAAACAAATAATAAAGAAATGTGTGGCCACAGGGTGAGGAAGAGAGAGAGTGAGCCTGAGGCTTTTAGTGACCCTTAAATTAATAGGCCAGGATCCTGTCTGTCTACCTCCCAACCCAGGTAACTGTTGGGGATTCTTCCAGCTCTGTAACTACTGTGAATAGGCTGAGTTGGTAGGAAACTGGGGGGAAAGAAGGAACAAAAGCACTTTGTCTTTGTTGACAAGATTACACTCTCAAATCAGAAGTTTCCAGATTCACTGGGGGATGATGCCCCGCTCACCTCCCACATTCCCCGGTTCCCTTTGG
Source organism: Pedetes capensis (assembly GCA_007922755.1). Classification (NCBI taxonomy): domain Eukaryota; kingdom Metazoa; phylum Chordata; class Mammalia; order Rodentia; family Pedetidae; genus Pedetes; species Pedetes capensis. Next base: position 77,686 of record VMDO01003463.1, read on the forward strand.
CAGTGTAAACACAGCAACCCTTGCCCAAATACTTGATGATGTTGTTAGGTGCCATTGAGTTGCATCTAACCCGTAGCGACCCTCATAGGGTTTTCAATGCCTAACTATTTCGGGATTGCCTCGGGAGAGGATTGCCACTTCCTTCTCCCATTTTTGTGATATTGGGGATCGAACTCAGGTCCTCAAAGAGTACAGACCAGGTGCTCTACCAACTGAGCTAAATATACCCCAGCCCACCAAATACTTGAGCAGGATAGACTTTTCCTTTACATCAGTATTTATAAACTCAGTCACTCCTTGGGACTTCTTCCTTTGCCTCTGATGTAGAGCAGGGTAGTCAGGACTTCACTTCATTAGCCTAGATTTTTAATAAATGTGAAGAAATATGTCAGAAATGGAATAGAGCGTTATCTTTCTGAGGAGTGTTCACTTGAGGACATTTTCTAACTCAGTCTGGGATTAGGTGCAGGAGAATCCAGCTGAGACAGGTGGCCTGGTGTCTCATCCTCTCCTAGGAAAAGCCCACCCAGGTCCTGGCAGGCAGGTGGCATGGAGGTCTGCTGCTGCTCTGCACGTCGACCATTTCCAGAATATAGTTGAAATGAAAAGACATTACTTGGGCTGTGATTGTCCTGTAAGTGTTATTTTTTCAAAAAAGAGAAAGATACTTTGGGACAAACACACCATCCCATCTTTTTACTTTTCCAGTTAAACGTGGAACCCAGGTGGCCTTCCTCAAACCTTACCCACCCAAGAGTCCCATGCCTACCCTATGGCTCTGAGTGGGAAGAAACCAGTCAAAGGCATGATGAACAGTCTTTGCTTTGAGAGGTCCTGAAGCAAGTTCAGCTCCTTAAAGATAACTTCATGCCAGGAGAAAGGAATCCTTTATTTGTGCCCTTACTCCTCCTCCAGACTTGGATTTAAATGTGCATCTGACTGAAATCCAGAACGCAGTATTTCAAAAGTAGCTGGTGTGGTTCCAAATAGGTCACCGGCAGCAAACATTCCACTCTGGGCTTTCCAGAAACCACACACCAGAGTATAAAAGTTTCCCTGCCCTCATTTTACCTACTGGCCTCTGACCACACAACCAGATTTGAAATACTGGCAGAAGCCAAGACCCTTCAGCTTATAACACTTGACTCCAATGTGTTGCCTGGGTTTTCCGTAGGTCACTTCATTTTATAGCTTTGAGGTTGTTGTTTTTGTGTTTTGTTTTTCCCCTGAGCTGAGTTAATTGAGATGTCTTGTTTAAGGGATAAAGGCACATGCACACCAGACCTCCCTGGAAAGAGAGCTGACACCGCCTCTTGGAGGGAGACTCTGATCTGCCCATCATTGGCCCCTAGGAGTAGGAAGCAGGGTGTTCTCTCCCCACAGCAAAGCTGCATCCAGTGCTCCCCTAGGGACACTCATTGCTGCCAGATTAGATTGCAGTGAAGTTCAGATCATGATGAAGAACAAGTTGTTAGACACAAGCAGCATCTTGCACAGACATCAAAGGTCTACATTAAAATGGACCAATGAGGAGTGGTCATTTTATCAAACACATCTTTCTCCCTGCTTCAGTCTGGGGGTGTGGAAACTTTTGCACAAGACGTCCCATAATTGGTATAAAAATATGTACAAGATATCCACTTGGAAGTCATGATGGGAGCCCATAGGAAGTTCACCCTCCTAAGCATACTGATAATTAGACCCTGTCCACACTAACCATCTTAGTAAGGCTGTTACAATCCTCCAGGCCCTAAAACTATTCAGTAAATGCCAGGAAAATGAAGAATTATTTAAGTAAGTCATGTAGTTTCCCTTTAGAGTCATTTTATCTTTAATCCAGCTAATTAGAAGCCCTCAGCTTTCTTGTGTGGCTCTCACCTCCTCTCCCACATTGCTCTTCTCTCTGCTACATAGAAAGCAAAGAAGAGCCAAGCATTACCTGAGCAAGGTAGGCAGCACCCAGGCCAGGAAGTGGAAGGAGTGTGCGGCTCCCTCCTGAGAACCCCAGTACGTGGTGATTCAGAGCACAGCCTTTAAAACATGCGGCAAAGAGAAAAACACAGACTCCAAAATTAGTGCTCTGTGGGAGATGATTTCTCATGAATGTGCAGAAAATTATTTTCCTCTCAGTGTTCCAAAACCATAGCCCACTCGTGCAGGATGTTTTATCACCCTGGGGATCTAGGAAATTTCTTCTTCCTGGAGCCAACCTGGGCACTGGTTTCTTCATGTCTTTCCCAACACCTATCAGCTTTGTTTTTATTTGTTCCAAGAAGCGCTGAGAAAGCTGTCACTTTCCTTGTGGACTGCTCATGTCTTTTGCTATAGCTATTGCAACTCATCTATCAGGAGCAGATCATCTCTGGTGAGAATACTTAGTTATTCAGATGACTGAGCTGGTCACTGGGTGGGGTAGGGTCCATACTTCTTTCTCTGTTCCTTTCTATTCCTTTGCTGCTAACTAATGTTCACTAGTGTTTCTGCTGCTTCCTTGCTTTCTTAACCTCTTTTGAAACAAGTTCTCCTGCCACCTGTGATCTCCCTGCCCCTGCAGTCATCTTATGTCCTTACCATGACTGATACGGCAGACCACCTTTGTCACCTTGGAAGCCAACCTCGGGTGCATCCAAATAAAACAGACATTAGTCGTTCTAAGTCTCCAGAGAGCCCTGGACTCTTATTTTTGGACTCTGAAGGATGCCTGCCCAAGGCAAATCTCTTTGAGGGTGTCTGAAATTAGAGACTGTCAGGAAAGGTTCAGTACTTAAGGACCAGTAGACCGTTGTAATACAGAGACACAAAACAGCATCCTCCCGTGCCCGTCCAAGCAGGAGTCCAGGATGCGCACTTTTGCTGTTTTCCATCACAAAATGGGGATGCTGGGTGTGATTCCCAGGAATTGCTTCACCCAGGCCTCCCTCTGACCAGTGTTTGTGCATCAGTAGGGCAGTGAGCTCACTGGGGTATCCAGGGGTTCTAGAACCATGTTCCGCGGGTGTCCTCCCACAGTGATAGAGTGGAATACCCCAGTGGCACCAGCTCATACTGCAGGGGAGAAGGGGTCCTGGGTCCCTAAGACTGCGCACGAGTTACTGGCAAGGCTCAGCAGGTTCCTTTCTGAACTGAGCCCTAAGCTGTGGTTTGGATGGAAGATGGAAGATCCACCCATGAAAGAGTCAGCCAGTAACCACATGTTGAGCACCTGCTGTGTACATGACGCCTGCTCAGGGCCGGAAACAAAGAATAAGACCCAGTTCCCACCATGAAGAAGACTGTCTGTTTAGCTTTTGACAGGAGGATGATTAGTCTTGAGTAGGATGGCTCTGGGGGAAAATGTAGCAAGAAAGAATCGCTTTTCTCTATGTCATAAGTGGCCAGAGATCTGAGAAAACAGGGCTGCTCCTTCATTTAGTGGCAAATCCTTCTGAGAAGCTAAGGAAGCCAGTTATAATTAGATGTATTTTTTTTCTGTTACTTAAATTGAAACAACTAATTGAATCCTTAATTAATGGCTTTAACTACCTTGGGATATGAAGTGCTAGAGAGTTATGCTAAGTGCTAAATATGACTGTGAAGTCCCAAGGAGCTCATGTGTTGATTCTGGAATATGCAAGGAGCCTCCTGCTGCGAGTGTATAAAAAGTCATTTCAAATGCAATAGGCAAGATGTCTAAAGGAACTTCTGCCCCTTGGTTTTCCCCAAGATTTTCCCCTTGGCCTCAATTAAAACATTCACCCTTGATTTACTGTGTATCACCCAGGATCAAGCCCTCAGATGTTTTAAGTTTTTTTGATGGGAAAAGCTTGTTTGGAAAAGAAGTTGCTTAGTTGTGGACGCAGCTGTAAAATATCTAGCTGATCAAGTGCAGGCTATCAGCAATAATGAAACTTCCCTTCTGGGAATGCATTTTCATCTTTAAAGCCTTTGAAGTTGTAAAAGGACAGGAAAAAAAACTATGTCAGGAGGCATCTGGGCCAGAGTAAACTCTGCAAAACCTTCACTTAATGCCCACAGTCCAAGTCTCTGCTCCCCTTGAAGAAGGAACGTATCTTGAGGTAGGAGTTTCCCACTCCACAGTCTTTTTCTGTCTCCCTCTCGTCTTCACAGTAAATCAGAAGGAAGGCCCAAATGATGGCCTAAACGAGGTGCACCAGATGGAGATAGAGTAAAGAGGCTTTCTCTAAATTCCTGGGGAGTCCTCAGAAGTTTCTTTGGAATGTCTTGTATACTGAAAGAGTTGGGAGAATTTTATGAGGTCATTATCTGGCTGGGTAATGTCTCTTAGATTCAAGCAAAGAGTATTTCACATCTGGGAAATTTTTAATGTCTTTTTTTATTAGACAGATGTTCATATCTGCAGACCCTTCCCTTATGAGGAATTGTTTTCCTTCCCCTTGATAAATTTCTTGGCTTGCCCTACAAATTCATCTACAATAGTCTAAGTAACTCGTGAGAAATGGAAACTCTCTAGAAACCAGTATTTTTTACTTTACCCATTTTATATTCATGTTGGGAAACATTTATTAGTATTTATGTGAGTGAATTCAGAGAATATATTTTGGAAAATGAATTTATTTATGTTAGTGGAGAGAAGATCACATTATAGAATCATTTAGAGACCTATAAATATATAAAACAACAAAAAGATTGGAAAGCTAGACTATAATATTGCAGATTCATATTTAAATGCATTCAGCTTTTTGATGCTATATATTGAAATGTTTTTTCATAGATTGGAAAACATAATGATGCTTAAATCTGCAAGGTAGGAATATACAGGTTACACAGTCACCCCTGGTACCCATGGGGGATTGGTCGTAAGACCCCTTGAACATACCAAAAACCATGGATGCTCAGCTCCCTTGTATAAAATGGTATAGTATTTGCATCTCACCTATCCATATCCTCCTATACTTTAAATCATCTCTTGTTATTAGGTGCTATCCAGGCAGTGTCCAACTTATAGCTACCCTATGTACAACAAACAAAACACTATTGTCATGCTTCTCTGCTATTCATAGGGTTGTCAATGGTTGATTGTTTTGGAGGAGTGAGTTGCCAGGTCCTTCTCCCAAGCCTACAGCACCTGGTGTTCCCAGGTGGTCTCCCATCCACATACTAACCAGGCCCGACTCTACTTAGCTTCTAAGATCTGACAAGATTGGATGCCACAGTGATAAGGCTGCAGGAAAATCATCTCTAGATTACATATAATAACTAATATAATATCAATGCTATGTAAATAGTTATACGGTATTGTTTAGGGAATATGATTTTTTAAAAGTCCATTTGTGTTCAGTACAAATTGTAATTATTTTTTTCAAATATTTTGCATGTCTGATCAGTTGAATTTGCAGATTGAGATTGCTCAGGTATAGCGGGCCAAATGTAATCAACCTCATGGTAAAAAGAAAACTAGTGTAGACTTTTTGCCCTAGAGATCTGCAACCCTGGCCATGCATTAGTTAGCTTGAGGAGCTTCGGAAAGTGCCAGTTCCTGGGCTTCTGAATTAGCTAGTCTGGGTAGGGCAGGGCAACAAGCCAAAGGTCCCAGGGGAGCCAGGTATAGAATCCAATTTGAGAATTCCATGTATGTGCTAAGTCGACTTTTTCCATATTTAACAAGGTTCTTTTCCCCACCTAGCAAACTTCATCTAAAAATAATAGGAGTTTTGTGGCTCGAGTCAGTCAGTTCTCCACAGCCACCCCGAAGGCAGGTCTAGAGCCCCCCAAAAGAATGCTCCACCGATGCCAAGTTGTTCCTCCTGGAGGTGCTCGGGGATGGAGAGTTGGCACAGGGAGTCTGGTCCCAGCACCAGGGTGGGTGTAGACCTAGAGCCATCTCTTCTCTTCCTGGTTAGAACCCCAGATTTGGCATCTGCAGACCTAGGTGACATTCCTGCTCCATCATCTCCACTCTGGGTGACGTTGGTTAATCGGTAGCTCTTTCCTGGGCCTCTGCTCCCCAATCTCTAAAATGCGGGTAATAATGCCTTCCTTGGCTTATGTAAATGGACAAGCCAACATGTGGGAACATCTGTCACTGCAATGTGACAGAGCTAATGAATTTTGTTGTAGGCACTGTGTACCTCTATGACCCTATGCGTTAGCCTGGTTTCTGTTACTATAATAAGCTATCTGTAATAGCCAACTTAAAAGATAAAAGGTTTACTTTGGCTCAAGTGTCAGAGGTCTCAGTCCATGGTCCTTGGACACCATTGCTTTGGACCTGTGTGAGCAGCACACCAAGGCAGGGGCACGTGGAACAGCATAGCTGCTCCCCTCCTGCCAGAAGAGACCGAGGCCCCACAGTTACCTTCAATGGCCTAAAACCTCCCACTAAGCCTCACCTCTTAGAATTTCCACCACCTCCCAAGCTGGGGACAAGGCCTCTGACACATAGACCTGTGGGGGACATTTTAGACCAAGACAATAATTCCCTGAATGCTAAGGCCCCTGCACCAGCCTGGTCTCCCAAGTGTGAGGTTCAGGGCAGAAACCAGGGGTGGATGGGGTAGAGGGTGTCAATACATGCAAAGTCCTGCCACTTTCCCTGGGATCAGCAATACCAGAAGCACCATCTGCCTATGGAATTCCCTCTTAAACAACAGCTGAAGGGAGCATCTGACCCTTCCTGCAGAAGGAGAGCCCTCTCATGTTGCAGAACAGTTTTCCCAGCTCAAGAAACACAGGGCTACCTGGCCAGCGGAAGTGAGAGGCAGCATGGTGTAGTGGGTACCAGCGTGGCCTCAGCTCCCAGCCCTGCTTCTCACAAGCTGTCTGGCCTCAGCCACCCCACCGCCCCACCTCTGCACAATGGAGATAACAGGAGTGCCTGCCTCATTGGGTTTCCTCGTAAGGAGGAAATGGGTTGATCCATATACGGGCCTGGCAGCAGTGGTTGGCTTACAGTGAGTGTCAGGTAGGGGTTGGCTGCCATTCCCAGGCAAGGCTAACCTGTGTATCTCCCCCACGCCCAGTGCCTAGCCCCTCCTGTAATGGCTTTGACAACACCCTGTCAAGACCTTGCCGCGTGCCCCTAGGAAAGGAGGTCTGCTTCATCGCCACCGTGCGTCTGGCAACACCGCAATTCCTAAAGGCAAGTCCCTGACTGGAAACTGTGTGGAGCTGTTTCAATGGAGTCGTATTTGGTTATATTTCATTAATTGTCTTCCTCTCTCTCTCTCTCTCTCTCTTTCTCTCTCTCTCTCTCTCTCTCTCTCATAACGGGGGCCTGAACCTAAGGCCTTGTGCATACTTTGCAATTGCTTCATCATGGGGCTGCACCTGCATCCCATTTTTTACTTTTTATTTTGAGTCAGGGTCTCATTAAGTTACACGGGCTGCCTCTGGCCTTGAACTTGCAATACCCCTGCCTCTGCCTCCCAAGTCACTGGGATTACAGAGATGCACCACTGTGCCTGGCTCATTAATTATCTTTTGGGGAAAGAATAAAATTGCAATAAAATTGTCACTAGATTTGAAAAATCGAGGATGTCTAGTCTATGTGCCTGCCACACATCCCCCATCCTATACACCTGTTCTTTACTTTGTTTTTGTTGTTAGGGGCCATCAAATCAGGTGCAATTTATAGCAACCCTATGTACAACAGAATGAAACACTTCTCAACACTGTGCCATGCCTGGCACTATGTCAATGCTTCTCTGCTATTTATAGGGGTTTTAGTGGCTGATTGTTTCAAGATTGTTTTGTGAATGGACTGCCAGGTCCATCCCCCATTTTTGTGGTGCTGGGAATTGAACCCAGGGCTTCAGAGCACAGAGAACAGCACTCTACCAACTGAGCTAAACCCCAGCCACTATTTTGTTTGAAGGCAGCATTAATTGCCAGTCGGCCCACAAAGATGTTGTCTGATAATTATAAATCTTCCTGCCTTTTGCACTGATATGAATACCACTCAGGGCAGGCATAGAGCCAGACCTGAGAGTCAAAAGGTTGGGAGTTTATTGTATTCTCTCTTCTGTGATTACTTTCATATCTCTGGCACAAATGTAAAGTTAAATTAGTAATTCAAATTCAGATGAAAAGCCCTTTTCCACATGTTTACCACACTGCCAGATAATGGGAAGGTAAGTGGTATAACATACTGGCTCTTATATATTCTTCCCCAGCTGTGAAATAAATTTAGTATCAGCTAGTACTGAAATCAGCTGCAGATAACGAGTCCAACATGACTTGGAGCTTGGCTCGGAGCAATCATAACTTCTGTTACCCACCACGAGTTCCTTTTGAACAAGTCTAGGGTAAGCATCCAGCATGCTAAGCATCATCCTGGTTTTTCTTCTTCTTCCATACAGGAAATGTGCATAGTTGATGAACCTTTAGAGGAATTCACTTCAAGGCATAGCTTGGAATGGAAATTTTTATTTCTGGATCACAGGTTGGTGAAAAGAAAACCATATTTGGGCTGGGTCCTTTCCCAGGGTGGTTTGCACAAGCCAGGCTCTGCTCAGGAGGGAACAGTCCAGCCTGGACTATTGAAGGGGAAGGACTACCCATTCATGGTTAGGTTCTGTGCTCTGGCTGGTATCTCAGCACCAGGACACTTTTGTGATTATTTCTAGCCCAGCCCTTTCCATTTCCTAGTGAGGCAGAAGCAGACAGGAAAGAAACCTCTCCTCTGATTTCTTTCCACACCCCTTGGATCCTTCATCCTAGGTTTTCTTCTTTCCTTTGTAACATTGTTCACAGTTTAAGAACTAGCATGCTGGGGCATCATGGGGCATGATGACACATGCCTGTAATCAATCCCAGCACTTGGGAGGCTGAGGCAGGAGTATTGCATAGCGAGCCTGGTCTACAGAGGAAATACTTCCAGACCAGTCTGGACTATACAGTAAGGCCCTGTGTCAAAAAAATTCCAAGACGGTGGTGCATGCCTGTCATCACAGCGGCTTGGGAGGCAGAGGCAGGAGGATCACAAGTTCGAGACCAGAGGCAGTCTGAATAACTTAGTGAGACCCTGTCTCAAAAAAAAAAAAATGGGCCAGGGGTGCAGCTCAGTGGTCCAGCACTTGCAGAGCATGCAAGTGTGAGGCCCTGGGTTCAACCCCCAGTACCAAAAAAAAAAAAAAAATTCCAAGAAAGAAAGAAAAGGAAAGAAAGAAAGAGAGAGGGAGGGAAGAAGGAAGGAAGAAAGGAAGGAAGAAAGAAAGGAAGAAAGGAAGGAAGGGGAAAAAAGAACTAGCAATCTTCTCTCTCCACCCTTTACTTTTTCATTACACTTGGGCACTGGGCTGACCCAATCTATTAAAGTTAGGTGTGCTCAAGTCAAATCCTACTCAGCAACCCTCAGGATGAAACCCTCCCCAACACTGTACCATGTACATGATCTTTTTATGCTTGGGCCCAATGTTACAGCCACTATGTTTCTTCTTATTTTGAGTCATGCCACTTCAGCACAAGGAGGTCCCAGGGACTTTACTCCATTCTTGTCATTAAGGTCGACTCACTTTGAGGTGGCAACTCTTCCCCAGTTGTTTCTTGAATGCCTTCCAGCCTGGAGGGCTCATTTTCTGGCACTGGATTTGACTGTGGTTCTCTGCTATTCATAGAGTTTTCAATGGCTACTTGTTTCAGGAGTGGGCTGCTTGGTCCTTCTCTCCAGTCTGTCATAGTCTGGAAGCTCAGCTGAAGCCCATCCACCACGAGTGGCCCTGCTAGTATTTGAAATACTAGTGGCATAGCTTTCAGCATCATAGCGACACACCAAGCCCCCACAGCACAATGAGCAGACAGACACATGGGATGACCCAATCTATAGCTGTTTTTAATTTTTCAATAGCTTTTTTTTTTTTTTGGTAGTATTTGGGCCAGGTTACACTAAGGAAGTGGAGTGTCAAGATAAGTGGAGCCCTATGGAAAATATAAGATTTCTGGTTCTGATCATTGCGATATTGTTTTCCTCCCCTGGTTCTTAAGAAATGAACCTCCATTGAGACACTAACCATGCAAACTATACTGTCTGTGTTGAATGATCCAACCAGTGTCTGCATCCTGCAGAATTTCCTCTGATGAAGAACTCCCCTTGTCCTCCTGCAGAGCCCCTCCAATCATAGGATACCTGCCCTTTGAAGTCCTGGGTACCTCCGGCTATGACTACTACCACATCGATGACCTGGAGCTCCTGGCAAGGTGCCACCAGCACTGTGAGTACTCACCCGGGTGCAAGTACCTCCTATTTGCTCCACAAGGGCCCAGACAGCAGGGCTGTGCTACCTGGGTTCTTTCTGAGGCAGGGGATGTGGTTTGCTCTGCAATGATTGGGAGCATGATACAGGTCCTTGTCTACATTGACGCCTGTGTCCTGTTTTGGAATTGACTTTGCCCCAACCCCAGCACCTTCCCAGTATCATCCTGATAGGTGTGCTCTTTAATCCTAATCAAGAAATTAAGGCAATGCCTAAATTTTTTTTTTAACTTATGTAATACATCTTCGAGACAAAATGCTGAATGCACTTAACTGTGGGGCATCGCCCTGCCTCTGGACTTGCTCCAGCCTTGAGCGGGAACCAGCAGCCAAAGACCCATCGTATGGTGAGGGGGAGCAGGGCACCCACGAGCCGCACCACCTGGAAAGGAGGCTTATGCCCACGGCTGCTCTGAGAAGCCTTGGAAAAGGCAGGCTCAGAGGCTTCTGCCCACGGCAGCTCCTTGCTTCTTTTCTTCCCAATGAAGACTCCGAATGCTCTGCCCCAACAGCTCTTTATTTCTTCCTTGTCTGTCCCAGTTGATGGAATGGACCCAGACTGCTCCATGTACTGCCCTTATATACTCTTCTGGGTGGGTTTCAGCCAATCAGAGGGGATATTCAAATTTGGTTTTGTAGAAGTAGCCAATCAGGGGTGGTTCCAGAATGGTCCAATCAGGAGCCATTCTGGGGTTTGGAAACAGCCAATTGGTGTTGAGGGGCCGAAGGCAAGGGAATAGATGCCAGAGCCATCTTGGGGAGCTCAATGTCCCTGAGTTCCAGGATGTAGGGCAAAGGTGACTGCCTAGGGAACAAGCCTCAGTCCTCCAAGGGAGCCTAGATAGGCCCCGGGGTGAACTGCCTCTCTAGGCAGTGCCCTACACTTAACTCTTCTCCAGTCAGTAGACAGGTATTGGTCACCAACAATCAGCCAGATACTGGGTTCTCTCCTCTTCAGATAGTGCATTCTTGTCAGTGGTTTGGGTAGTTTGAGTTTCCTAGGTAAGAGTTCTCTTAAGGGTTTGTGTTAAGAGATGCTAATATACATGATTAGCATCTCCTTGCTACTACACAGGATAAGGTGTGCTGGGAAAGCCAGAAACAGGTGACTTTGCAAAATGCTGTTGGTGCATGGAAGGAGATGTGCACAGGATACTAGGGGCACAGGAGGACCCCTCCACAGCTGGGAGAGGGGTCATGGAAGCTCTCTCCACAGAAGAGGGGAACACTCTGACCAACACATGTGGTTTAGGATTTGTAATATGGGAGGGGGAGAATTACAAGCTTGTCCGGTTCTCACTTTGCAAAAGGAGTCATGAATTCACCACTCAAAGCTATATTGTCAGTGCCAACTATTAGCTACTGACAGTTATGGTTACATTAACCTATGGAGCCTGATAATGAACTGACCGCTAACATTGCACTTTACTAGGTGCTTTGTCTGTAATACCCACTAGAACTTTCCTGGCTAGGCTGTCTTGTTGAAAGAAGAACAGGCTTGAGTTGAAGCTGGATTAGCTGTTGGAATTTGAGGCTCACCTTTAAAACTTTCACCCATTGCTCCTCAGTTTGGTCCTTGGATGGCTTCATGAGCACCGTGGGTTTACTAGATTTACAGAATCCCAGCTTCCTTCCAGCAGCCCTCAGGAGTCAGAGTATCCATTTTCACAGCATCCTCAGGTGATGTATGGGCATTCAAATCTGAGAAGCACAACTGCTTTAAATCTTCAGCTGCTTCTGGCACTTCTAATAGAGAAGAGCAACTCAGGTCAAAGAGTTATACTTGACACCTGATAGACTTGCCCTGAGGCTTGGGCAAGATGGTCTTGCTCTGTGGAGCCCACGCTGTTGCACTGCTAGGCTCCTTTCTTCAAATACTGTGATCTCCAAGCTCTTTTCGTAGCTTTAAATCCCTAGGTGAGATTTCTCTTAACTGTTTGCATTAAGAGATACAAAATTCCAGGCACTGTGGCAACAGAACACAAACTGTTCTTCCTTAGATCCATAGTCCATCTTCTTGCCTATGCAGCCTAAGTAACCATCAGTACCCATTCTGTTCTGGATATCCTCGAGGAGTCACTGGCAGATAGAACTGTAGTAGTACCAGGCAGCTCTGTAGCAGCAGGGGGGAGGTCGAGGGTGCAGGCATCCATACCAGACCCTCTTTGTTCTAGAACTGTATAGACTGTGGTCTATAGAATCTGTCTAGCAGTTGCTGGCTGTCAGGTTTATTTGAGTCCAACTCTCCCAGTGTCCGGATGCTTCCTCTCTGCTCGGCTACTACAGCTCCCAAGCCAGCTCACCTGCAATTGGAAGATAAGCTCCAGGAAAACCAGGGCATCTCTTTAATTAAACTTCCAGCTTGAAAATCTGCCCAGATCTGTCCTTATTTGAAGATCTCTTTAGGCTTTTGAGCAATTGAGAAAGTATCTGGATCATTCTGTTGTTTAAAGGTTCATTAGCGTTTGTCCAGGGATGTGACTAACTTAGAGAGCTCTTGCCTGGCACACACAGGGCCCTGAGTTCAATTCTCAGGTGACTGATTGTCACTTAAAATGCAATGCAACTAGGGAAATGAGCAATGTCAGGTGTTGTCTTTTCAAACACTTGTATTTTAGTAGTAACTCCTGGGGAAAAGATGTTTTTCACTTTGACATGTTTTGCATGCAGAATGCATTTTCTACTCCTAGTGATGCAGTTTGGCAAAGGGAAGTCGTGTTGCTACCGATTTCTAACCAAAGGTCAGCAGTGGATTTGGCTACAGACGCAGTACTACATCACTTACCACCAGTGGAACTCCAAGCCTGAGTTCATCGTGTGCACGCACTCAGTGGTCAGGTACTGTATGGATGTGGAGGATGGATAGGGTGCTACCTCGGGTAACCCTAAACTTGAGGACCACCTGACCATCATCTGCAGGGAGCAGGGCATTCCCCAGAGCTCAGCCCCCAGCCAAGTACACATCTAGCTTTCTTCTCTAGGGGCTGAGACTTTTTTTGAGTTCTCGATCAGGGCCTTTTGAAGGACTCATGAACTCTTTTAGACTGCCAGGAATTATTAAGTTCCTGCTTCACTGACATACTTATATAAGTTTCCCTCATCTTTATCCACCCCCCAGCCTTCTCTGGTTGCCGTTCTGAGAAGAAATTTAAAACATTGCCTCTAAATAACTCAAACACACACTCCTTTGATTTTTAATAATTTAAAAAGCCTTGCTGGCAACTTAGGCAGTGTGGAGAGACCAGCTAGGCTGCCTATGGGAGATTCGCTGGGGGTCCCTAGTGGCCTTCCGGAACCCTCAGCCCAGGATGGGTGAGCAGGGTATCAGAGGGAGGCACCATATCAGTGAATCATAGATGCCTTCTCTATGGGTCCTGTCTCCCAGGATTGAAGGAGAAAATTGCTCTCCCCTCTTCCCCACTAAAGAACTATTTGAGAACATACATCAGTTTTAAGCTGGGTCATAAAAGAGCCTTTAAGGAAAACAAAGACAGTAAAGCTAAAAGGAATCCATCTCATCAAAAGTCAGCTGTGCATATCTGCTGGATTTGCCACTCATGGATTCCTCTACGGAAAATATGTACTTTTAAAATTACATCGGAAGTGAACATGTACCTGTTTTTTCTTCTCTTCCCTCAACAGTACTGCATACCAGCCATGCAGATAGCATTTACATTGTACTAGGTATCACCAGTAACCTAGAGATTATGGGCTGATATGTCTGGGTTATGCACAGGTACTATGTCACTTTATATAAGCGGTTCAAGCACCTGTGGATTTTAGTATCTACAGGTAGTCCTGGAATCAGTCCCCCTTGGATATGGAGGAATGACTATATATACATACAGACAGGTGAAGACAGACAAACGCTCCCCACACTCCCCTACACATACACAGTCGACAGGCCTCTTCAGTATGCAGAGAAAGGAGACTCTACCTTTCCTCAGCTCATGACCCTGATCCATCTCATCACACTTTCTACCCATGCACAGAGACTTGCTCCTTGACTGCCGGCCCCATCAGGCACTCCAGCAGCCAGAGCTTTGTGACTTCATGACTGCCCCACCACCACCACTCAGTGCAGGCCTTTGCCAGAAGGCCCCTCAGTCCCCAGGGAATCTGGACCTCATCCACACCCTGCTCTTCCATCTCTGAGCCCTCCCTCTCCTCCACTTCTCAAGTCATAGAAAGAAATTAACTCAGAGAGCAGGGAGCGAACCATGTCAATAAATAAGATGACAAGGATTCAGGTGGCCAAAGAGCCAGTGTCTCTTCCCAGTATCTCTTCCCAGCCACTCCCCACTCCACCACTCCACATGGGAGGTGAAGGCCAAAGCAGGGTCCCTTTTCCACCGGCACAGTGAATGGGTGGACCCACAGTATTGACACAGTGGGTCTCTAGCTTCATCAGCTGTCGGGGCTGGCTTGTTTTGAGTTGGTTCGAGGAAAATTTCTGAGAAATATAATTAATAGAAAAGTCTTGTTTCACTCTTCATCTCACGTGGTCCAGACTGAACAGGTTTTAAGAATAACTTCTAATTATTTAAAGGTAGAAGCTTATCCCACTGATGAAAATGTGTTTTTAAGGACTTTTACATATGAAGATTTCAGGGGGAGAAAGAACAGTAAAGGAGAGAGGAATCAAAACATCCTAGAAGTGAAAATATTTTGAGTGTAATATTCAAATCTCTGCAACAGGATGTAGGCAGGTAATAGATGGGGCTCCTTTGTGCCACCTATTCTGAGAGTAGAGAACCCCAATGTGTCTGTTTGGGGTGGTCATCCTGGAATGCCCCACCTCCACTGTCTTCTCTTGCTTTCCTGGGTAGTTATGCAGATGTCCGGGTGGAAAGGAGACAGGAGCTGGCTTTGGAAGACCCCCCATCTGAGCCCTTGCACACCTCGGCACTGAAGGTAGGTCCATCCCTCCCTGGGGGCTAAAAGCAAAGAGCAGCTAGCTAGAGCATCCTGGAAGTGGTTATGATAAAAACAGGAATAAAAAAATCAGAGCCTCTTAATTTTAGTGAGCACTCACTATGTGCTGATAGTGTTCAAAGCAGTTTCTCATGTAGTCCTCATGAAAATCCTGTGAGGTGCGTGCTGTCGAGGACGCTGAAGGGCCAGGACTCAAAGAGCTGAGCTGGAAACAACCTCTGGACTCAAGGCAGGGTTTGACGGTTTCAGTCCAGGTTGTATTTCTCCCACAGATAAAAACCTGAGAAGTTATCCCACCAGCATGTGTAATAAATCAAGGTCCTCTGTCTTGCTTTCCTTTTTCCTTTTTCCTTTTCTTTCTTTTTTTTTTTTTTTTTTTTTCCTGTACCGGGAGGTTGAACCCGGGGCTTCACACAGGCCAGGCAAGGGCTCTACCCCAGCCCCTTTTTTATTTATTTTGAGTCAGAGGCTCACTAAGTTGCACAGGCTGTCTCTGGCCTTGAACTTGTGATTCTCCTGCCTCTGCTTCCTGAGGCACTGGGATTACAGGTGTGTGCCACCATGTCTGGCCCCTCTGCTTTCTTTGGCTTATGGGCTATTGTGTTGCCTCCAATTCTTAAGTGTCCTATGCACAGAATGTCCCTTACACACTTCCATGTCATTTCTGTGTTTTGCTTTGTTTTTGTAGTGCTGGGAATGGAACCCAGGGCCTCATGCATGCAAAGCACACCCAGTACCAATGCGCTACATCCTCAGCCCCTGCATGTCGTTTCTATTTCTGTGGGTTTTGGGATCTTAGTTAATAGCCACAGTGGGGCCAGCTTTGTGCTGGGAGCTCTACTCTAATAAGGTATTACCCTCCACAAAGCCCATTGCCTCCATCCTTCCCCAGCCTTGAGTTCTCAGGTCCCATCTGACCAGGCTTCTTCTCGGACAATGAGAGGGAACAGTATCTATGGTTTACAAGTAGACCAGAGCCCCTCTCCTCAAAGGTCGTTCTTAAAGTAGACAGACATGCTAGAAGATAAAGAAAGAGAGAAATCAAAAAAGAGGAGTGTTGTATTTCATCAAAGCTAAGAAGCTGTCAGCTGGAAGATCCCACATTATTTTATCTTCTACTAAGAAAGACAAAATTCTACCAATTAATCTGTGAAATAAGAATTTCTTTTCATCAGTTGAAAGACAACACCCAGTTTCAGATATGTTGAAATCTGGGTGAAAAGGTGCTTCTTGGAAGTAATGAAGTTCAGGTTGTAAGGAATCCAACAACCTAGAATCCAGAGTCTTTGGCCAGAGGCCGGACAGCCACCATGGTTCAGCCTTTCAGCCTGTCTATGATCAAACAAAAGTATCTCTCCTCCCTTGAGGACCAAGTTGGGAGGAAGGAGAAATCACCTTTAAAGATCAGAGAGCAAGCAGAGCATGGTGGGGCATGCCTGTAATCCCAGTGACTCTGGAGGCAGAGGCAGGAAGATCACAAGTTAGAGGCCAGAGGCAGCCTGCGTAATTTAGGGAGACCCTGACTCCAGATGAAAAACGAAAAAGGGGTTGGGGGTGCAACCCAGTGGTAGACCACTTGCAAATTACGTGCAAGGCTCTGAGTTCGGCCTCCCAGTACTGCAAAAAAAAAAAAATTCAAAAATACATAACTGAAAGCAGTCAATGTCTTCATGGAGGCTCACCTGCTCACATGCCACATGGTAGTGCATCACATGGTGACTCATCACCACCAGCTGCCATTGTTCATGGCAGTGTTTATTACCCAGCTCTGTCACGTAATACATCATGTCGGAGAAGGGAGTTAAGCTGTTAATAGGCAAGTGTTAGACACACCATACATTATGACTGAAGAACAGATGTAATGTGTGTACATCACCCAGTCAGAATGCATCATTGGGATTTCTGATCCTTGGGAAATTGTAAGCCCAATAGAATGTCTTCTCACAAAAATGCACATATTGGGCTGGGGATGTAGCTGTGCAGTAGAGCACTTGCTTAGCATTCATAAGGCCCTGGGTTCTGTCCCCTTCACCACAAAGATAGGAAAATGCATACATGTATCAGTGCACAAATGCAAGGGCTGGAGATGTAACTGAGTGTAGAGCGATAGCTAGCATTTGCAAGATCCTGGGTTCTACCGCCATCACTACAAAAGAAACAAATAAACAACAACAACCAAAAAAAACCCACAAATACAGTCTCAGGCACTGGGTGAGGAAACCCCTTTTAAAGTAAAAGAACAGTGCATCTCAAACTGTCTACAGTGACAGCCCAGTTCATCTTTTTTGACTTCACATCTGTCATTCACATGCCTACCTGTGATATGCCATGACATCAAGTGGCTGCAAAGGTCTCTCACTCTCACTTGCTCAGCTTCTCTGCTGATCAGGCACACATCATTCACAAATGGTCATAATCTGAGGACTTATCTAAGGAGACTGTGTCACTGAGCCACAGAGTCACCACTGGTATTTCCCAGGGATGGCCAGGTATGCCCTGGCATTCTGTTTTGCACAAAGGCCTATAGGTCATGTACCAGCCACTTCAGCCCTCTTTGCACACACATGTGCATGCCCACACAGTGTCCACTCTTGCTGGACTCAAAAGGCAGAACAGCCACAGGGATTCATACACATGAGATGTCATATTCCAGACTATGGACCTAGCCCTATAGGTGCTGGCCATTCCCACCCTTCCAAGACTGGGAAGGAGCAAAGCTCAGGAGAGTAATTGCTATGTATTCTTCCACTTAAAAATGATCACAACCCCTGTTTTCATGCACCTGTGGCACCTAAGCCATTGCCAACAGGAATTTGGGCCCTCAGAGTTGGACCATCATGGTTACTTTCTCATCATGCTATGTTTAAGGCAGAAACATCCCAGAAGGTAGGAACAGTTAAAAGCCAGAGGTAAAAATATAGGGTCCCAAAAGCCCTTTGCCTGTGTTCCTCTCTGGGTCACTGAGGCTGCAGGGAGCAAGTCATGGGAGGCAATGTGGGAAGTGTCCTAGAGAGGTTCAAAGGTATTTGTCTCATGCAATGGCAATGGCCAATGGCAACCTCATTTCTAGAACCTGATTCTTCCTGTCTTCTCATAAGGCCAAAATTTTGAGTGGCAAGGTGACAATTTTAAGGAAAAAATAAAAAGGCAAAATCATTTGGGAAACATCTGAAAGATCAAAATAAGAGGCAAAAAGGTATAATAAATGCTGCTGATAGGACCTAAGTCTGTATATGATGTTTAGATGACATATTTGTATATCTGTTGTGCACAAGTGTTTAGAATTGTCCCCAAACTACTATGGTACTCATGTGAATTGATGTTGTTAGGTGCCGTCAAGTCAGTGTCCGACTCACAGTGACCCTGCATACAACAGGCAAAACAGTATTGTCAGTGCTTCTCTGCTATTCATATGGTTTTCAATGGCTAATTGTTTTTTGGATGTGGGTTGCTGGGTCCTTCTCCCAAGCCTACAGCACCTGGTATTCCCAGGTGGTCTCCCATCCAAGTACTAACCAAGGCCGACCTTGCTTAGCTTCCATGATCTGATAGGATTGGATGCCACAGGGGTACAGCTGCAGGCTATTCATGTGACTAGCCTCCAAATTTCCCCCATATTTAGAACTAAAGCCATTCTTTTTTTTTTTCGTCCTTTATGGGTAAATGATGGTGGGGTACAGAGCAATATAGCATTGGCTAATGCCATTCTTTCACAGCATCTTGATTCTGAACACTGTGTGTGTGTGTGTGTGTGTGTGTGTGTGTGTGTGTGTGTGTGTGTGTGTGTGTGTGTGTTGCAGGACAAGGACTCAAGCCTGGAACCGCAGCAGCACTTCAATGCACTAGACATGGGCGCCTCAGGCCTTAACCCCAGTCCTTCACCATCAGTGTCCTCAAGGAGTTCCCACAAGTCCTCACACACAGCCATGTCAGAACCCACCTGTGAGTACCATCCTGTGGACAGGCAGTGTACAGGGACCCATTAGAAGGGCACAGAGTCCCATGAAGGGTTCCCAGCCTGAGCTGAATCAGGGCAGCCCATGTCCAGAAAGCACCGGTGATCCTGTGGTTCTCCCCTGCTGTGTTTCCCCTCCCGCTGACCTGCTGCCTTCCTATCCCCTGTTTGTACCCTGGTGTCTGCACTGTGGTGCCAAGCAAAGACATGACACAGGTGGCATGTAGGTCAGATGGCTTGGCTGCTTTTACCATCTCTGGTAAGGTGTTTGAACTGGCAGGTGGTTGGAATCAATAGTGGAAATGAGCTCTGGAGATTATTGGTGTCTTCTACCTGCTTCCAGGGTGGGCTTTTGTGGCTTGGCTAACCCGCTTCCATGCATGGTGGGCTTCCTGTGGCACAGGTTCCCCCTACCCCCTGGTGCTCTGGACTCCTGCACACTGTACACTGTAGTCATTGTGCCTCTCTGTTACTAAGAAAGCTGGTAAGTATTTGTGAGTCAGGAAGGGAATTCCTTGCTTTCTTACAGCCACTCCGACCAAACTGATGGCAGAAACCAGCACCACAGCTTTGCCAAGATCGGCCACCCTACCCCAAGAGCTACCAGTGCCGGGGCTTGGCCAGGCAGCCACGATGCCGGTATGTGTGTGACCTGTGCTGCTGTGTGATGTGACTGCAATGCCATAAGCCACCTGCTACATCTTCCCAGGGAGTCAGTTTCACTTAGAGATCAAGAGTACCACATGGCACATTGGGGAGTGGAGTTTCATAACAAAGTGAATGTGGAGGTACATGTGTAGATTGCCAAATTCAAGTGAATTTTAAAGATGAAACTCAAAACCTCAAACCTGAAGTCATTTCCCAGTGCCTCTGTGGTCCAAGGTTAGGATCCTCCTGTTTGGAATCTCATTTTACCCTGGTGACAATGTTTAATAAGCTTGGTGTCAAAAAACAATGAACCTCTGGTATAGTAGGGCATGCCTATAATCCCAGCACTTGGGAAGCCAAGGCAGGAGGATCCCGAGTTGGAGGTTAGCCTGGCCTACATAGTGAGTTCTAGGATAGCAGGGACTACATGGCAAGATACTGTCTCAAAAACCAACCCTCCCGAAAAAAAGCAAATGAAACAAAAAGTAGACTTCTGCAAATATCAGGCAGTGGCCCTGATGAAGTCCAGATGTCCGAAGGCCCCTAGGAAAGCATACCAGTAATGTGCAAAGCCGTTTTCACATACAGTATTCTGACCATCCATTGCCAGGTAACAAACCACACCTAACTCAGTGGCATAAAGCAACAATCACTTACCACGTCCACAGCGTCTGGGCCAGGAATTCAGAAAGGGAACGGTGGGGACCACTCTTCCCTACTCCATGGTGCCAGAGGTCTCGCCGGCACAGCCTGGAGAATTCACGTCCCCAATGACGCCGGAACTTAAATGTTGGCACCCACACTGTGGTGGCTGAAGGCTGGGCTCAGCTTTGCCATCCATCATTGCTGTGCCTGGGCTTCCCTCAGCATGGCAGGAGGATTCCAAGAGGAGGCACCCGGAGAGCCAGGCAAAAGCTGCACAGCGTCAATGACCTCACCTTGGAGGTCACACAGCGTCACCCCTGCCATACCCACCAGGCAAAGAAATCCCAAGCTTACCCATAGAAAGGAACACTGAGCTCCACTTCTGGATAAAGTGTACAGGAACGTGGCGGGGGAGGAGGGCCACAGCCAGACAACTGGCAATTATGCCAGACCCAATCTCAACTGACACTCTGATGGTGGTGGTCAGTGTGCCACCTTCCTGTTTCCAGGCTCTGTCAGCGTTATGCACGTCCTGGCTGAAAAGCCTGGGCGACACATTGTATCCCCATAGGGCATGGCCAAGACCGCTTTCTTCCTCTCCAGCCTCTGGTGACGCCCATAAACCATGATGGCTGTTCTTCCAGAGCCTGAACTGTCCAGAATGACTCACTCTGCCACTGACTGTGGCCCAAAGTGCTTCAATTTCCCTAACTGTGTAGGGGACACAGCTAGACAGACCCAAGCCAGCATCTGGGAGTCCCTGTGCCGGGAGCTCTCACTAAAAATGAGGCCTCTACTACCATTTCCTCCAGCTATCCCTGGGCGATGCTTCCCACTCAGCCTGCTTCTTATAGTCCTAATGGGGACTGGGGACGACTTCAGAAGAGTCCTTTTACTTTCCTTTTAAACACTCAAATAGCCCATTAGGCATTGTGGTGCATGCTCATCATCCCAGCACTTGGGAGGCTAAGGTGCAGGATCACAAGTTCAAGGCCAGCCTGGGCAACTTCACAAGACCCTGTCTCTAAATAAAATATTTAAAGAGGCCAGAAATGTAGCTCATTGATAGAGCACTTATCTAGCACAAAGCCCTGGATTCTATGCCCAGTACTGAAAAAGAAAAAAAATCCTAACAAACATAAACCCCTCCAGCAGCCTGTGAAACTGGGGATTTTGTCTCTCGTTCCTACACGTTGTCTCCCACCAGCCACCTAAATGATCAGGGAATAAGGAGGTGACCCAGCTCACTTCCCAGGAGTCTCTAAAGATTCCAGGAGGTGGCTGATGAAATGGCCCTGATCTTCATTGCCTGGACAAGGCCCGATATAGATAGGGATGGCCGGTCTGCCCTTCTGTATTCATGTCAGCACTGTGTACCAGCACAGCCCGGTTAAAGTACACCCCTCTGCAAGTACTTGATGGCATGCTCAGAATCGATTGACTGAGAAGAGCTGCCAAGTCCACCAAGGATGGAGGCTGGAACAGAGGGCAGCAGATGGAAGTGGCACCATGCTGCTGAGCTCAAGTAGGTAGCAGCAGCTGTACTGGGCAGAAATTGGGGCACTGGGTGTTCCAGGAGCTCACTCAAGGGCCACCTGTGCCCCACACCAGCCTTGGGCCAGCCCTAACTACATGCCCCAGATAGAGGTATCACCCTAGAGCTTGCCAAAGGGCCTTCTTTAGGATGGAGAACACAGCCAACTGAGAGTCGCCAGCCCTCTGCCCAAAACAGCCCAGATCAGTGTCTGTTAACAAAGCCCCTTTCTCTTCCTAGGCTCCTCTGCCTTCCCCGACGTCCTGCAACCTCATGCAGCAGCTCCTGCCTCAGACAATTTTGCAAAGTCCACCTGCTCCTGTGGCACAGGTGAATCTGGGACTCGGGACAGGGCAGCACTTCCTCCAGAGTGTATGATGCCCTCTGAACACGGAGGTGTGTTGTTACTGCTGTGTATCACACACTTAGGTCTGAACCACAGCCCTAAAGAAGGGAATGTTCCCACCCCCCAAAGTACGCATGGGCAATGTTTAGGCCGCACCTCCTCCTGGCCCCTCTCCTCCCCTGCCGGTCGCATCTTCTCCACATACCTTTCCCAACTTCTTTTCTACAGTCTGCTTTTCATCCTTATAACCATCTTTTCTCATCTGTCTGCTACTTTTCTGGTGCCTTTTATCCTTTAAGACTCCAAATTAGCAGTGGTGTTTTCAAAACGGTCTGAATTAGGCCAGATGTCATAGGAAGACTGAAAAGATCTGAAAGTTGTAAGTCCAACACTATAAATATCACATTTGCTTAAAAAAAAAAAAGAAAAGAAAAGAAAAAAGGGGGCGGGGCACAGTTTGCTGAGTAATTCCTTCCTCGTTTCAATAATATTCAGCGGTCCCTACTCAGGTTGGTCCATGAGTGCGGTTGTTAGAGGGGCAGAGCCACTTGTAAAGTGGTCCTTGCTCTTAGTTACTCAGAGTCAAAGGGAGAGGTGACGTATAAACAGAGAAACCACCCATGGCGGGGAGGCTTTTTATAGAACCAGCAAGAAAACAGTCTGCTGGGGAAGTCCCATGTGGGTTTCTAGAGGAGATGACACTCGAATTGGCCTTGGAAGGAAGGCCACAAGGTTGCCGGATGAAGGGGTAAGGGGCAGCCGAGAAGAAAGACCTTGGCATGTGCTTCGATGGGAGTTATGAAAATACCCAGCGTGCCTGGGACCCAACAAGAGGCTCACTAAACACAGGCATTAGCCCGACATCACACAGCGAAGCTGGCTAGTTGACCAGCACAGACTCTGCTGAGCCTGAAGCTCCGACTTCAATTCCTTTATCCAGCATTTAGCTTCACCGTAGTCTCTGGCCACCAGCCAGACCTGGGTCCCAGGCAGCAGTTCAGCAGCACTTGAGCTTGTCAGAGTGTGGCCTTCCCTGCCTTCATGAAAATCTGTCATGGCTGATGGAAACTATTTCTGAACATATGCCCTCGTAGAAGTGGCCTTCAGTGCTTTCCTGGAATAAGAAAGACGCGTGCTAGCATATGCTTCTTGCTAGCGTCAGGCCTGAGTAGTGATATAAAAGCTGTTCATCCAGAGCCTACTAATTAAAATAGTCCATCTTTATCCTCACTGGAAAAAAAAAATCAGAATAATGTTTTTCCTCTTCAAATTTCCAAGGCCCATTTGGCATGAAATTAGGAACTTTTTTTATCCAAAGGCACGTGAAGTAAGAATTCCTTCAGCTTCTAGGCCTTGCACATTAAGAATATCAATGTTTATAATACATAATTGTGTGAGTAAGGCCCATCAGAAATTCTAATTTTTCCCCTTTGAACTTCTCTTTACTTAATAATAACTGTTCTTGGCCTATTAGATGTACTATACTTAATAATACCTGTATTCTTTAAGACATCCTTATATAATGCAGTTGTCCTAGGTTCTAGGACCCCCATGTTATTGTTGTTAGGTGCCATCAAGTGGTGTCCAACTCATAGCGACCCTGCGTACAATGGGCAAAACAGTATTGTTAGTGCTTCTCTGCTACTCATAGGGTTTTCAATGGCAGATTATTTTTGGGGGGGCAGGAGGAGTGGGTTGCCCGGTCCTTCCCCCAAGCCTACAGCATCTGGTGTTCCTAGGCAGTCTCCCATCCAAGTACTAAGCAGCCCCGACCCTGCTTAGCTTCTGAGATCTGACAGAATTGGATGCCGCGGTGTTATGGCTGCAGGACCCCCCTATGCAGATGCCAAAATCCACGGATGCTTAAACTCTTTGTGTAAAATGGCATGATGTTTGCATATAACTGACTCACATCCTCTCATATACTTTAAATCATCTCTAGGTGACTTAGAATTCTTAATACAATGTATATGCTATATAAATAGTTGTTATACTGTATTGTTTAGGGAAGAGTACAAAGAAAACCCCATGCATGTTTAGTACAAATGCATTTCTTTCTACTATTTTCCATCAAGGATTGTTTGATCTGGTCATAAGGAAGTCCACCTCTCCTGACTTTTCAAGTCCTCCTCATAACCACCCCAAGGAAAGGAGGAGACTCTATGATTTTCCCTCATTCTTCTCCCTGTTGTGATCACTGTAGTGTCCAACCTGGGAAAGGGAAACAAATAAAATCCAAATCCTGGGAAGGAGTTGTCTGAGTGAGGGGTGGCTTTCCAAAAAGACTCTTGCTTCATATTGTGTTTCTAAAATGTCTCTAAATTAGAATAGATCTCTTTATCAAAAAGGCCGCAGTCAGGGCTGGAGGGGGCGTCGCTTAACGGCAGAATGCTTACATAGCACGCGTGAAGCCCTGGGTTCCATTTACTGAGAAAAAAACAAAAGCAAACCCATGGTGTCTGGAGTAACTGACACATTAGGCAGCAGTGCTGACTCCCTCTGATTACGAGGCTCCCCACCACTCGCAGTCAGAACCAACTAAGCAACCCAGAGCTGGCTCTGCTGGAGGCAGAAAGTAGCCCTCAATACTTCCTGACTTTGTGCAAAGCACCATAGAAGCTATTGTGTCTTGTTTAAATTAAATACCTGATACAGCTTGCTTGCCACTTAATGGAACGTTCTTTCAAAATCCAGCCAAGGGCTTTGATGAGCAGAGATTTGTGTGGGACAGGCTGATAAAGAGATGGCATTTTAAAACTCACATGTAGCAGCAAACCCTTCCCTTGAAATGAAGTCTGAGTTCAAGGCTGCTTTGCTTAGGGCAGGACTGGGGACTAGGAGTGCGGCTCACTGGCAAAACCTCTCAGCCTCCCTCAATTCCTGAGACTCAGGGTTACGACCTGCTTCTATCCCCACCTGGCTGTGTGACCTTGAACAAGCATGACATGGGTTGACAGTGAAGAAGTGGAGTCTTCCCACTTCTGCTTGGCTGGGGCAATGGCTGGTCCTTGTGGGGCTCAGCAAATGACATCACCTGCCATTGCCATTCTTTTTTTATTTATTTTTTCCCTGTGGTACTGGGAGTTGAACCCAGGGCCTCTTGCCTGCATGCTTTGCAAGTGCTGGACCACTGAGCTGTACCCCCAGCTCATTTTTTTATTACTTTTTGAGACAGGGTCTCACTAAGTTACGCAGACTACCTCTGGTCTCAAACTTGCGATCCTCCCGCTTCCGTCTCCCAAGCCGCTTGGCCCATTGCCATTCTTATGGGCTCTGCTTAGTATTATTTTGCTGCTCCGAAGCCTGTGGTCAGTCATTGGATCCTCTGGTATATCCTATCTGTATTCTCAACTTACCTGGTCTCCTGGCTTTTCTGTGTATGAGAGGTCAAAGGGCAAAGAAAAGAAAGAGGGAGATTCAGAGGGCATTCGCAAAAGACAGCGGGCAAGAAACAGACTAGGGAGATTTGGCAATAGAGATTGAGGGAACGGAGGGAAGGTCATTATAAAAAATAAGGAAAGAAGGGAGGGAGAGAGGGAAGATGGAGGAAGGAAGGATGTGAAGAAAGAAGGCAGGCAAGCAAGAGAGAAAAGAAGAGGAGAGAAAGGGAGGAGAGATAGAGAGGTAAAAGAAAAGAAGAGAAGAGAAAAGCGAAGAGCAAAGAAAAGCTCAAGTTGAGCAAACTCTTTTTCCTGAAGGCATGAGAGTCGCAGCCTCAGAACACCCCCAAGCAGGGGCCACGAGTCCAGAAGATGTGGCCTGTGCTTCCATCTTGTGGTCTCTCTCAAGGACAGGACCTGTGTAGAGTAGACAGGTGACAGGGGACCTGCAAGATTTTCCTAAAGCCAACCTCAATCCCAGAAGAGGATTAAAGGATCCAAGGCAAAAGGGGACTCAGTTTTCTGAGGAAAGTAGACATGGACAGGCCTTCTTATGGGTCCCCTCTGCCAGTGTCACCCTCAGGGCAAACCTCAGGTGACTGTTTTGTTCTTCTCTGTTGTCAGCAAGTGAGGCTGGGGGAAGGTAAAGGAGTAATAAGGCCTCAATGAGCCCAGGCCCATTTGGAGAGCATCAGGATCAGATTGAGGATGAGGGCGGGGCCCAGAAGCACCTGTGCAGGTCTCACATACAGACTGCCATACCCTAGATGAGAAAAAATGCTTCTAGGATGCCCTGCTTTTGACCTTCATCCCCAAAACATTTGTGCACCCGCCTAACTTTGGGATATCAGTTTCTAAGCATAGTTTATAACACTATGCTCTGCTCTCGGGGCCAGGCTGCAGTGCAATCAGACCTGAGGATTCAGGGGAGCTTGCTGCCATCACTAGCCTGAGAAAGGCTGGCTGGGGACACCCTCATCCCTAGCCTCCTCGCTGCCCAGAGCCTAGCAGGAGGCTCCTCAGGGATGCTGGGAAGAATGGTGGGGGGAACAGGAAAGGGAAATGCACAGGATTTATCAGAATGGCAGCGAGACCTATCTGAAATAACAGGCTGAAGTAACTCTTTGCTCTGGTTATGTTGTTGACTCCACCTTGAAGTTTTCAGCGCAGTTCAGCATGTTCCAGACCATCAAAGACCAGCTAGAACAGCGGACACGGATCCTGCAAGCCAACATCCGGTGGCAGCAGGAAGAGCTGCACAAGATCCAGGAGCAGCTCTGCCTGGTGCAGGACTCCAATGTCCAGGTGAGGCTCCTGCCCAGGCCGTCATTGTCCTCTCTGCCCTGTGGGAGGGTCCTTGGCCTCCACCTCAGGGCAGGCAGGACTTCTCCCAAAGGCCGCTCTACATTGCGTTCTGGAGCCCAGAACGCTAATGGAGCACTACACGCTGGCAAAGCATATGGAAACTCCCACAGGCAAAGTGCAATGAGCAAATCTACCTCTCTGTCCCTTCTCCAGGACAAACATGAAATTCCCAGGATGTCCTCTTTCCTTACCCATCACTCCACTGGGGATATTCTGTTTACTGCCCCACCTGCATGTTCATCCAGGCATCTGGCATCTGATTGCCCTGCCTGGATGCCACCTCAATCCTGGATTATAGCTCCCAACACCTGTATAACTTTGCTTTCAGAGCACCCAGCCCAGGCCCTTGGGAGAGGGACATGGAAGTAACCCTACTCTGTGGCCTCTGATGGAAGATGAAAGCAGGAATCAAGGGAGAAATGGGAAATCTGTGATCTGTGTCACAGCTTAGCAGAAGGAGCTCATGCCACCCCATCCATGGCAAGCCAATGGGGACACTGTACATTGTGATCACAACAGCTATCACCATAACCCCAAAATATCATTTCCTAGAATCTTTTTGAGAGAATTTTTTTTTTTCAGTACTTGGGGGTTGAACCTAGGGCCTTGCCCATACTTTGCAAGTGCACTACCACTAGGCTGTGCCCCCAATCCGTTTATTTATTTTTTACTTTGAGTCAGGGTCTCCCTGAGTTATGCAAGCTGCCTCTGGCCTTGAACTCACAATCTTCCTCGCTCCACCTCCCATGTTGGATTACAGGTGTGCACCAGTGCACCCAGCGAGATTTTTTTTTAGAGGAATAATTTTACATATTGGATCTCTTTCAGTGATAGATGATTCTATCAAATTGTATTTATTTTAGTCCAGCACTGTTTGTTTTCACAAGCACATCATTTGGACCCTTGTTTTAAGCACAGGTATAATTCTGGGTAACCTTGGGGTCTGCCTAGAGAGCACTGAGCATTTGCAGCCCCCACAGGAGAGGCAAAGGAACAGAAGAGACACCGTGGGAAAGTGGCTGGACCACCGTGCCTGCTGCTTCCCCATCCCTGCCAGACAGACGCTCCCATAGCCACCCAGCTCCTAAGGCTTAGTAGCACCTATGGCATCAGGCACAGTGGGGGCCACTGTGCAACAAGATTAATGAGGGCAGAACAGTGTGGTTTTGTTGGTTGGCCGGAATGACACTCTCAGGTTGGCGTGCTTCCCAGGGCTCCAGCAGTTCTGCTGAGAAGGGACCAGGATGGTGACCCAGGAGTGACTCTTGCTGCTTTTCCTCTTCTTGCCCCTGAACAGCCCTCTTACCTTAAAGAGAGGAGTCCAGCCTTGGACAGGCTCCCACCCAGTGCCTGCTCCCCAAGTACCCCAGGCAGCTGTGCCTGTCCTGCAGGTATCACTCAGATAGCCTGGCCCACACCCAAAGTCAGACTGCTCCCTCCCCTGCCTCAGTGACTGCCTGGCCTGGATGAGGGGAAAGGCTGCAGCAGTTACTTGAAAATAAACTGGGGCATCAAGCTGTCAAATTAGGAAAAAAAAAAAAAAGCCACTTTTTACTTCTTCTTTCCCAACTATAATATTTCTCTTGCTGATCCCAGGGCCTGGTTGGTAGCCCAGAACTTGCCCAAATTCAATCACTTTAATGGAAATTTTACACTAACAGGAATGGAGAAATTGAGCCAGTAACTGCTCAAAGCAAGGTAGGCGTATGAACATCCTCCACAAGGCCTGGACTTTTCTGCTTCCTGCCTCTGCACCATTAGAGCTAGATTTTAAAATAATAGGCAATAAAGCTACCACTTGCACTGCCTGTTATAAATAATTATGATTTTTCCTCATGACCAGTGCATTTTGCTAAACCTCGAAGTGTATATGCCAAAGAACACTGGAGTTCTATAAGGGATGCTGTGAAAATCAAGCCTTCCAATACATTCCTTCCCTGTGTTCATTCCTTTGACCTTATATTTGCAGTGGAATTTTCCAAAGAACATGGAAATCCACTGATAATCAAACCAGAGAACATTTCCTCCAGCAGTCTGCCTTCTTGTTTTTTCACAAGCCTTAAAGAAATACATTTGAAATTGCTAACCAAAATGTGGTATTTGTTTTTCTAAAAAACTGGTTCAAGTGTAAAGAATAAGCAAGTAAAAATTATTCCATTCTCGCCACCATCCTAAGGAGTGGGGTTGTGGTTGTTAGGTGCTGTCAAGTCAAGTCCAACTTGTAGCGATCCTGTGTACAACAGAACAAAACACTCCCCGACACTGTGCCATGCCTGGCACTGTTGTCAATGCTTCTCTGCTATTCATAGGGTTTTCAATGGCAGATTGTTTGGGGAGTGGGTTGCTAGGTCCTTCTCCCATTTTTGCAGTGTTAGGGATCAAACCCAGGGCCTCAGAGCATGCAGAGCAAGCACTCTATCAACTGAACTAAACCCCAACCCAGGAGAGTGGGGGACAGATGAAACACGAAGGACAAACACTGATATTGTTGAAGCCTAATGATGATAGGGCATATTATTGTATGAGGTTTCATTGGACTGTTTATTTTTTGTACTCCTGAAACATCTTGGAATGACAAGAATTTGTGAAAGCAAGCAGATAAGCATAATGAGTAATCCCTTGTGAGTGTAGGGTCAATTTGTTCTTGAACATTAGAAGCTTTAGTTTTTCTCTGAGAACTTTTCCTACTTGAAATAGGGAACTTATTTTCTTTTTGTCTCTAGAAAATTGACCCCCAAGGCCCTTTTAAGAGGTAGTCTCCTCAAGCCATAAAATTCCACTTTATTATTGATAAAGTAGAGACATGGATGTGTACAGCAGAAAATTAGAATTTCCTCACCCAGGGGCTTTCCTCCCAACTCAGTGGACTTTCCCTACTTTCCTTCATTGGCTCAGAATTTTCAGTGAGACTGTATGTGCTTACGATGCATGCTCAGTATGAGTTCTTTTTAAATTGGTTTGTTAGGGACAGGTCCTCTTAAGCTGTTGATGTTTGCACCTAGATGGGGCCATGAAGGGTACCACAAGGGCCAGAGCTATGCCCAAAGGCTTTATTCCCCTTTCCAGAGAGTGGATGCTGCCTCTTGTTCTTTTTGAGTGTGTGCACCCTCTGCTGGCTACTCAAATGAATGCCTAGAAGGACACCTGTACCAATGACAAATGACACATTCCTTGATTGGTTCTTTCAGTCATCCATCAATCCATCCACACTTCCATCCATTCACCTATCCATCCACCCATCTACCTATCCATCCACCCATCCACTCTTCCACCCATCCACCTATCCATTCATCTATCCATCCAGCAGACTCTCACTGTGTACCAGGCACTTGGCTGAGCACCTTGAGGACACATATAAATAGAACAAGGATTTTACCCTCAAAGAGCAAACACAGATGGGACAGCATAGCACACTAGGCAGTGTCATTACAACACTAGCGGAAACGGTTTGAGCAAAAAGTTTCATTTATTTGCTTAATCATTTATGTATTTTTCCATTCATGCGTTTATCTGATTGTTTTTATATGCACAAGGAGTCAAAAGGGCAAACAAACTACTTTAATTTTAAATATATTGTTATCTAATACTTATTCACCATTGCCATGTCTCAAGTACTTTATAAATACTGACTTCATTTAATCCTTTATGAACTATGTGCTCTTAACGTCACTGTTTTATGAGGAAGGAAACTAAGGCTTTACAAGTTATGCAAATTGCCTGAGATCGTCTGCTAATAGATGGTAGAGTGCCATTTAGAACTCAAGTATGTCTCTTATAAGCTAGATAAGCATACTGTTGTTAGGTGCTTTTGAGTCGGGTCCAACTCATAACTACCTTCATAGGGTTTTCAATGGCTAATTTCTTCTGGATTATTTTCAGGAGTAGACTGCCACAGCCTTCTCCCATATTTGTAGCACTGGCAATTGAACCCAGGTCCTCAGAAGGTGCGGCGCAGCACTCTACCAGCTGAGTTAAACCCTAGCCCTAGATTATCATGCCTATCATAAATAAAGCTTATATTTATTTGAACCCTAATCAGGGGGTGCCTACAGCCATACCACTCTGGCTTACAATCTTGTCAGATCTTGGAAGCTAAGCAGGGTTGGGCCTGGTTAGTCCTTGGATGGGAAACCACCTGGGAATACTGGGTGCTATAGGCTTGGGAGAAGGACCTAGCAGCCCACTCCCAAAACATTCAGTGATTATAAACCCTATGAATAGCAGAGAAGCACTGATATAGTGCCAGGCATGGCACGGTGTTGGGTAGTATTTTGTCTGTTGTACATAGGGTCACTATGAGTCAGACTTGACTTGAGGGCACCTAACAAGAACAATCAGAAGGTAAATTGTATCTTACCAAAAAATACGGTAATTAGGTTTTAGTCTGAGGTTTTTGCTGAAGTGGTGAAGTACTGGAGACCATAGGTGCTATAAACAAAGTGTATGCTGAAAGGTAGCTAGAACTGCGTGAAATACCAATCCTCAAACACCTGGGTACTAAATCTGAGATGATAGGTACCAGAAAATCCTTCTTAACCTCTGAAATGACAGACAGCCCTCATTGGAAACCGCAGGCTCTGGGTTGGGGGTGAAGTGGGAGAGGGCACTGGGAAAATAAAAAGGGCCCTAGATCAAGACCTAGACCAAGCACAGCCACCTGCCAACCTTAGGCTGCTGGTGGGTGGTTCAGCCTGGTCTATGAGTGAGGCATTAAGCAAAGTAACTATTCAAAGATCCTCCCAGCATCTGCAGGCTATGGTTCCAAACCTCCTCTACTGTTCAGCAAATGTGACATGTTGGTCTGTAGTGAATACTGGAATGGGGTCTGAAAACACTAGGTGCTGGGAGGAAGAGACCCTCTTCCTGGAGAACACAAGGGTGAGGCCTGGAATGGAGCAAGATGTGCATATCAAGAATGATAACATAGGTCACATCAGTGGGTGTTTTTAATTCCTGAGAGGGGTGTTTGTTAAAAGAGGTAGGTATAGATCTTTGGTTAAATTACTGTTAAAATGGTTTAAGCTGTTTTTCCTAATCACTTAGAGTCAATTTACAGAATCTATTTTTCTTACAAATCTAATCTGGTCTGTATAGAACAATGCTTTCTCTTATTTTCTTATTTATGTTCAGTTTATAAGTTTAACAAATAGTGACTAATCAACTATCAAAAGCCATTAATTGACAAATTTCATATATCCGCATCTTTCAAACATTTCACATACCTAACAAAGAAAACTTATAACCTAGAAGTAAAATCTTGATAAACGCTTGTTTTAAATCAAATATAATTGGCCTTCAGCATATGGGGGTTCCAGGATCCTACCAATATCAAATCCACATATCCTCAAGTCTCTTTTGTGAACTGGCATGGTATTTGCATAAAATTTGTGCATATCCTCATGCATACTTTAAATCATATCTAGGTTACTTATTATAACCAATGTAAGTGATATGTAAACACCTATTCTACTGTATTGTTTAGGAAATAATGGCAAGGAAAAAAATCTCTACATATTCACTACAGATACAATTTTTCACCCTGAATATCTTCATTCCAAGAACCCACAGATATGAGGGCCAACCATACATTACACAAACTATTTTGAACTAAATCAGGATTCTCATGAATACTTAAGTACAGTTTACAAACTCCATCAAATTCCCTTAACCCTTTCAAATGAAAATGACCAGGCTAATAATGTATCACAGCCTATTTAATGCCTGAGACAACTTAGGTAACAAAATATATACAGATGATCATAATTAAAAAACTTCAGTATAATTTCAAAGCCCATGGACTTGATGTGTGTCATCCTCTGCTCTAGTTTTCCTGCCTGGGAAGGCTAAGTTATCTGCTTACTAGGAACAAATTTGCCACCTCAGTGGAGAGCACTGGGTTGAAGGCTCCAATAGCAAGGTGGGTGCAGACTCTGCTCACTGGGCAGAGGTTCAAGGCCAGGCACAGAGCCCTGTCCTACTTCAAGTACAATGTGGCCAATACCATAGGTTAGCCAACACTCTGTCACCATTATTACATTATTGGTTCATTCCCAAGGTATCTCCCCCTTCTGATAAGAAACTGCTAAACCAACTTGGGCTATGAAAAGTACATCCGATATGTACTTTTGTGTATAGAACATCTAAAGCTAAGCCTCTTTCACACTGTCCAATTGCAGTAGCTTCACTATGATCTTCAGGAAGCAGAGACACTGTCTTTCCAGGCCAACCGCTATGTCTAGTACCTTGCACCTTGCTGGGAGCGTTATAAGGGCTTGCAGTCTACCACTGAGTCAGTGGACCCTTTGCAGGTGGATCAAGGAAAGCAAGAAATCCACCCTCTTCCTATGAGGGAAGATAAAGAAGGTGCACGCCTGTGAGGTGCTTGTGTTCCCAGCCTCATAGGTGTTTCTCTTCTGCTCCAGATGTTTCTGCAGCAGCCAGCTGTTCCCCTGAGTTTCAGCAGTGCCCAGCGGCCCGAGGCTCCACAGCAGCTACAGCAGAGGCCAGCCGCAGTGTCTCAGCCCCAGCTCGTGGCCAGCTCTCAGCTTCCGGGACAGGTCACCTCAGCCCAGGTCACCAACCAGCACCTGCTCAGAGAATCGGGTGTGATATCCACCCAGGTAATGTGCTCTCCTCCAGATTCTGTCCTGGCCACAACAGCAGCCACATTCTTGAGGCCAGGATGTCCTTGATGCCCACAGCTGAGCAGTCTGGAAACCCATGTGTTCTCCAGGCGGGGGTAGAGTGTGGTGGTGAGCTTTTCTTTAAAGTCACTTTGAAGGCCTGAGTTGTATTGCTTTCCTTCTACATGTTATACTCTTGCCTTTAAAGATAACTTGCAGTTGAAACTTTGAGTTTTCCCAATTTTGATACTGAATTAGAATTGGAGGCAAGTGAGGATATGTCAGACATTCACACTGATGCCCGTATGTCCCTACATACTTGTCCCCATTGCTTCTCCTTGGCTCTGGCCATTATCCATGTGAGTAGCCACCTCTGTTCATTGTCCACCCCCCACCCAGAACCACCTTGCCCCTCCAGGGTACCCAGATTTCCTGCCAAACCGTTTCCTTCAGCCATTGCCACTCATTACAAGCCACCAGTAACCTCACAATCTGCCTGGGTCATTGGTGGGTGAATAGCACTTGAATGGAGTGGAATTAACTCCTGAGTCCTTGCTTCTGAGAGATCACAGACTAGAAGGCAGGGTACCACCTCTCCTTAAGCAAACAAAGATGAGCAATAGATGTCTTTGACCTCAAGAGGCTCCAGCCCAGTAGAGAATCTGGGAACTTGGCCAGATAACATTCAGTGAAGTATGGATACATATAGTCAGTGCTCAGTATCCACGAGGGATCCCTCTCAGGACCCCCACAGAGACAAAAGTCCAAGGATGCTCAGGGCCCTTATGTAGAATGGCAGAGTCCTTACACAGAGCCCACACACATCCTCCTTTACACTTTTAAGTCATCTCTGGCTGACTTATAACACTTAATACAATGTAAATGATTTGTACATGGTTGCTTATTATTTAGGGAATAATAATAAGAAAAATCTACACATGTTCAATACACACAATTTTAAAAAATATTTTTGACCAGTAGTTGATTAAAGCCACAAATACAGAGGGCTAATTATACATATATGAGTGTTTAGTCCATCTTTTTTCAAATGTAAGAGGTTTTCCTGAAAATGCGGCCTTTTCATTGGAAAAGTCATCTGGAAAATGAATGGGTAATAATAGCCAAGAAAGTTTTGGAAAAGAAAACCCTGAGGGGGGATTTGCACTCTCTGAAAGACTTAGTAAAAACTCTTAAGAATTCAGACACTGTGGTATCACTATACGAATGGACAGTCAGTAGCACAAACAGAAAAGGAAAAGCAAACCCAAGCCCACTCCCTTATTCATTTATTATTTCATTCAACAAATACTTCTTGAGTAGTCACAGCATGGCAAGCACTAAATTCCTAGCACTAAGGGAGTGCAGTGAGCCAAAAGGAAAGGGAGAAAAAAAGAATCCCTGTTCCAAGTAGTGTGGAGAGAGAAAAATAAATTTTAAAAAAATCACACTCCATCAAATGATGTGGGAATAGCTGAACAGGGGATGAATTGGACTTTTAAATTGGTGGCCAGGGGAGGCCTCTTGGAAAAAATAATATCTGAGCATAGACCTAAAGGAATGGAAGAATGAGTCATATTAGCACTGGGAGGAAGAACATTCCATATAGATGGATTAGCATATACAAAGGCCCTGAGGCAGGATTAGGCCTAGTGAGTTGGAGAAACAGCAAAGAGGTCTGCAAGTCTGAAGTGGAATTTGTGAAGAGAAAAAAAGAAAGGAAAGAAAGAAAAAGGAAGGAAGGGAGGGAGGAAGGGAAAGGAGAGGAGAGGACAGGAGAGGAGAGGACAGGAGAGGAGAGGAAAGGAAGAAAATAGTTGAATTCAATGCACATTTGTCTACTGAAGGCCTGGCACTGCCCAAGGCCCAAGGGATTCCAAGAATCCTTGAGGAGCTTACAATCCAATGGGGAAGATAGTCAGAGTAACAATGTGGCCAGTGCGTAGGTGATAGGTCCTAAATTAGAGGAAAGGCCAGAGTGGTTGGAGGGAGGCTCTGGGGAGGTTTCCTGAGAGATGACCTGAGTGGAGTCTAGTCTGCTGTCTCCTGTTGAATGATACCCAGGGTCTGAAGCCAATGAGAAGCTCGCAGCTGATACAGGGGAGCAGCCGCCCAGCGAGCAGCTTGACATCACAGTTCAGCAGCGCCCCAGCCGGGCTCCCACCAGGTCTGAGCCTGACCACAGCTGCTCCCACCTCCCAGGATGGTGGCCAGTGCCAGCCCAGCCCTGACTTTGGCCATGACCGGCAGCTCAGGTGAGAGATGCCCCTGTTTAAGGGACAGCAAGGTGTCCTCTCCATTCTTCCTTTCAGCTCTAGATGGAGGCACAGATCCAAGTCAGGTTCTAAAGGCTCCGCTGTTGATCCTGGCTAAGGAAGTGGCAGGAGAGAGCTTGGGGTCCTGATGACTCACAGATGGGACCCACTATGTGCTGAGAACAGTGGGGGAGCTGGGGATGAAGGCTGCTGTAAAGGGTCCCACCAGGCTGCACAGTGCTTTCCTTGACCATCTGGGCCACAGTTTCGGTACTGACCATTTCTCTTCCTCTGCCCAAAGGCTGTTGCTGAGCCAGCCCATCCAGCCCATGATGCCTGGCTCCTGTGACGCGAGGCAGCCCACAGAGGTCAGCAGGACTGGACAGCAAATCAAGTAGGTAGCCGAGTGGCGGGAGGAGAAACTAGACTGAGATCTGTGCTGAATGGTCTCAAATGGCCTTTGTTTTTCTCCTTAAAATGATGCTCCAGGGTTTCATGGAAACCAGCAACTCGTCATGGGTGTCCTACCAAAGACAGATCAAAGAGTGCCCCCTTTTTTCAGGGAGATGCTACCCCTTAGCTTAAGCAGATAAAACTTTGTATCCACACTCTACCCTTCAAAGAGGACCTGAATGAAACAATTAGTGAACACTGCTCAGTTTGCTGTTATCTTTGGACTTCTTTAAAGGTCTAAAAGCCTTCATGGTTGGTGACATCCTTAAATAAATATACCCTTCTCCCCTGTCCCAGGGCCCTCTCAGCTCCAGTTGGCTGTTTGCAGGCACACTCTGAGCTCTCCTGTTCTGGGCTTCTGGCACTATGCCCTAGGACCATGAGACCCTGTAAAGGTGGGGTCCCCTTCCCTCCCAGAGACAACCTCTTCTCTTTCACTTCTGTCTTAATCTATTTTCTGTTGCTATAACTGAATACCACAGACTGGGTAACTTATGAAGAATGAAGGTTTGTGTAGCTCATGGCTCTGGAAGCTGGGAAGACCAAAAGCACAGCACTGGCATCCGCTTGGCATCTGGGGAGGGCCATGTGCTGCATCATTCAGTTACATGGCAGAGGGCATCCCATGGTGAGGCAGAGCAAGTGTGCTAGCTCAGTTCCCTCTTCCTCTTCTTATAAAGCCACTAACACCATCATGGGGACCCCATCCTTATGATGTCATCTAATCCTGATTACTTCCAAAGTCTTCACCACGAATTACCATTAATACAGGACTTTGGGGATTAGGTTTCCAACACATGAGCATTTGGGGGACACACTCAAACCATAGCAGTCTCTTTCCCACTTGCACCCCAAGTACCAAGATCAGATTGGCTTAGCTGCTTAATTACTAGGGACAAGGGTGACTGGAACATAAGGGTCAATCATTAAATGCTACTGAAATGTGGTTTCTAGCCCTTTGAAAAGAGGCAAAAATAGAAACGATCACTCAGACCGACATGTGTTCTGTGTAAACAGGTTAAATCTGGGTCCAAGGTTCACCAGGACAGCACCAGCCAATGAGGTTAAGCACGCTGTCCTGCAGAGGCCAGGAAGACCCCTGAGAACTTCCGGTGTCTTTCCACAGCTTGTCCTAACAGTTCCTGGGCATTTCTGAGGCCCAGGGGCTGCTGGGTGCCTTGTTGCATCATTTCTTTTTCTCCCAATGCAAACTCTGAGGCCAACTGACTCCACGCCACAGGTCCCCCATGGCATCCTGAATCTCCAAAGATGACCTTCTGGGCCCTGTCTGGGTCTCCCCACAGCCTCTGACAACCTTCTTGGTAGCCTCTGACCTCTTTGTAGCCTTCTAGTCACCAGAGGGCAGAGAGGGGACATGCATCATACCAGCATGCATCTTTAAAGACCCCCATTCATGCTCTCGGTGGGGCAAGGGGTTGGGTTTGATTTTGGGGTTTTTCAGTTCTTTCTAAATGATCCAAATAAATGGAAAGAAAGATTCATGTTACATCACATTCCAGAGATGCTTAAAATGTAGTTTACGAAGCAGAAACAAACTTTTCCCTCCAGGAACCATAACTGCCATTTTCAGCCAAACCAATAATTCCTACCCTCCCCATCTCTTCTACTGTCTCTTCTAGACATGACCTACCAGCTCCATTCTCTAGAGAGTGTCAGGATCCTCCCACATACACACATACACAGAGGCCTCTGCAGAAGTTTGGAGCCCCAAAAACCTGTCAGAGATGACTCCAGGCTGGGAAATGATCTCTCTCAAAATCTAACACAAACTGGACTTCTCTGTGGTGTCTTCCAACATCCATTCCTCATACATAATCTTCTAGACCCTTCCTCAGTGGCTTGTCTCAGCTCCTTGTTAGTGGACCATTATCACCAACACCTCTTTTTGTTATTGTGGTAAAATATTCATAAGACAATATTTACATTTTTGATGGTTTTTAAGGACATGATTCAGTGGCATTAAGTAGCCACAATGTTATACAAACCTCACCACCATCTGCCTCTAGAACTTTTTTATCTCCCCAAAGTGGAACTTTGTACCTGTTTAGCAATAACTCTCCATCCCTCCTCCCTTAGCCCCTGGCAACTGCCATTTTACTTCCTGTCTTTCTGTAGTTTGGACTATTTTAGGTACCCCAAACAATAGTCATCCTTTGGTGACTGGCTTATTTCACCTAACAAAATGTCTTCAAGATTTATTCATGTTATGGCATGTGCCAAAACTTCTTCCCTTTTTTCCCCCTTTTTGCGGCACTGAGAGGTAGAAACCAGGGCTTCACCCATGCCACACAAGTACTATACCCCTAACCCCTTTTTCATTTTTTATTTTGAGACAGGGCCTCACTAAGTTGTGTAAGCTGCCTTGGCCTTGAACTTGTCATCCTCCTGCCTCAGCCTCCCAAGTTACTGGGATTACAGCCATGGATATGGTGCCTGGCTCTGGCTCAATTTCTTGCCTCTCTAAAGACTGAATAACATTCCATTTGTGAATATATCATATTTTTATCTATTAATTTATCAATGGACACTTGACTTGTTTCTACCTTCTGCCTATTCTGAATAATGTTTCTTTGGGTGTATAAATACCTATTCAAATGGCTACATTCACTTCTTTGCGGGTATATTCCCAGAAGTGAAATTGCTGGATCACATGGTAATTCTTTGTTTCTATACTACTTTCTACAGTGGCTGCACCATTTCACATTCCCACCAGCATTGCACAAAAGTTCCAGTTTCTCAGGCTGGGGGTGCAGCTCAGTAGTAGTATACTTGCCTGACATGTATAAGGCCTTGGGTTTCAACCCCAGCACTGGAGTGGAAAAAAATTCCAATTTCTCCACACCTTACCAACAAGTGTTATTTTCTGTTGTGATATATATATATATATATATATATATATATATATATATATATACACACACACACACACACACATATATAAAATTTCACATTTATGTTTGTGTGTAAGAGCCATCATAATGGGTGTGATGTAGCTCATTTGGTTTTCAATTTTCTTCTTCCTATTGACTTGTGACATGGAGCATCTTTTCATGGGCTTATGGCCATTTGTATCTCTTCTTTGGGGAAATGTCTACTCAAGCCCTTTGCCCATTGCTTTGCCAGGGTGTTTGGTGTTACTGGTGCAGTGGCAGTGTGGTGGAGCTGTAGGAATTCTTTACATATCCTGAGTATCGGCACCTTGTCAGATCCATGATTGGCACTGATTTTCCCCTATCACCTGTGCTTTCCCTCTGCCTTTTGATGCACAAAGTTTTTGATTCAGTCCAACTGACATCCTTTTTCTTTTGTTGCTAGTGCTTTTGGTGTTATGTCAGTACCTCTTTCTCAGAGGGTCTGTTTTCTCCTTCCCACCTGAAACCACACAGGTATGCACAGAGCCAGGCCGTGTTTCCAAGTCCAAACTCACATCCTGCCAGCAGCAGCGCCTCAACCCCCATCCTGCTGATGGGGCAGGCGGTGCTTCATCCCAGCTTCCCTACCTCCCAGCCTTCACCCCTGCAGCCAGCACAGGCCCAGCAACAGCCACCACACTACCTACAGGTGAGCACCAGGACCCCAGGGGGACCCACATGGGGGAAGAGGGACCAAGCTCCAGCATTCCACATCCCAAAGGCCTTTTCCTCCCTTGCTTTTAAGATTGCTCTGTCCGTGGTAGAGAGGAAAGCCTCAGAAACATTCATATATAATTACTATCAATGCTTAAATCTTTTAAAGTCTATGTATGTGTTGTGTGAGAATTTAAGGATCAGCTATGATGCCTCAGATTTTTTAAATGTAATTTTTACATTTTTAAAATGTAATTATTATCAATTTTTCATCTTGACATCTCCATAGTCTTAGAGCAAATGTCAAACATTAATGACTATTTTTGTTGGACTTACCAGTGCATTTACAAATCTTTATGCAAACATATACAAGTATAAAATTAAATCAAATTTTAAGATCCATCAAACTGCCTTAGTAAGTACAATAATGTTGTATGAAATTGGGGCTCTCAGGAAAATTTGGAGCACATTTGCATGTGGTTGCTATTCAGAAAGCAAATATTACTTCATGCAGGTATCAAATTCACCTGGGAGAGGAAAGCTAAGGACTAGTGAGCTGAGGGTTCAGATGACAGCGACACCTTCTGAGGACCCAGCCTCCCCTCATCCATGTGTCCAGGACCCACTTCTACCCTAGCACCCACCCTACCCTGGAGGCCTCCTTCCCCTAAAGGACAGTCCACCTGCCCTGCCTGGCATTTTCAAAGCCAGAGGACGGTGTGGGTAGTGGAGACATCTTGAGCACAGCGAGATAGGATGAAGAGGATATCCTTAAAGGTCTGGAGTGTAATTTCATTCCAAAGCTGCTAAATCATCTGTGGATAATTATCAAATCTCCCTGGCCTCACACACAGTGGGAGTCAACTCCAATTTTGGCTTTGCAGATCTTGTCAGTTCTGGGGACACAGGGTGATTTGGGATGGGAAATGACAAGGTAGAAGGCAGACAGGGGGTGGGGGAAGAGGAGAGGCCTCCATGTGTTTCTGCAGCAGAAGTAGCAACTATGTGCAAACACTTGTTGTAAGCAAGACACAGGTAAAGACGTGAAGAACTCTTTGGCCTGCTCACTCAGATGCCCATAGGAGGTCAGAGTAGGTCAGCACAGCATGCACCAGGCCGTGTTAGTGCAGGTGGGGTGCACTGAGGCAGAGATGTCTTCATAGAAGGGATTTGGGGAAGAGGGAGGCCCAGAGGCATCTGCTGCAGAACCTGACACCTCCAGGAAGTACCTCAAGTGTGGGCAAAGGAGTGTTGATAAAAGGACAGCATTTCAGAAGGCAGCTCAGCAGTAGGGCAGAGGCAAGTGTGCTGGGCAGCTTCAAAGGTAGAATGGGGTGGCTGGGTTACTTGGAGGGGGACACTGATTGGTAGATAAGAGTGGGAAAAGAGACTGAAGCTTCCAAAGTAAGGTTTTGAGGCCCATTGAAGTTTCTGAGCTTCGAATCAGGATGTGTTCACAGTAGGTGTTGGCAAATGGCAGTGTTTGGAGGTCATTATGGGATCCGAGACCAGCAGTGAAAAATGTACAGATTTGTGTGCCTATGAATTGTGTCCTGTAGACTATTTGCATGTGGCTGCAGGCTCCACCACCCACAAACAACAGGCCATGTGTAGATCCTGTGCCTATGTGTAAGAAACCATCCCCACCAGGCGTGGTGGTGCACACCTACAATTCCAGCACTGGGGAGGCAAAAGCAGGAGGATCACAAGTTTGAGGCCAGCCTGGAATACCTACATAGTGAGACCCTGTCTCAAATGGGGGCGGGGGGGGGGGGGAGAAAGGAAGGAGAAAGGAAAGGAAAGGAAGGATTAGACAGATAGGAAACCCTTCTCTACAGCTAAGCCCTAGACTGGTTGGGCCAGAAGAAACCGCTCAGTGTTGAGGAGAGCCTGGCTTCAGAATTCACATCCACCTGGGGGAACCTAAGTTGCTTTCAGCTCCATTCACAGCCCTCAAGATGCTGCCAGAGCTGGCGGCCGCGGGAGGTCTCAGGGGAACACCATTCAGCCATCTGAGGAGGGGGGTCCCAGAGCCTGACAGCAACCGCAGACCCCCCCTCCCCACTCCTTCCCCTCCTTCAGGTCATTGTTATGGACAGGTGGGATGGCCCATCACAGAACCTGCTCTGGAGCTTGTTTTTTCTTTTCCTTCCTGGTGCAGTCGCCCACCTCTCTGCACAGTGAGCAGCCGGAATCACTGCTCCTCTCCACCTACTCCCAGCCTCCTGGGACCCTGGGCTTTGCCACCGCACCGCCAGCACAGCCCCAGCCCGGGCGCCAGCCCCGCAGGGTCAGCCGGCTGTCAGAGTCGTCGGGCCTCCAGCAGCCGCCTCGGTAGTGCCCTGGCACTGGAGTCGGGACACAATCAGCTTTAACCAATGGACGAGGGGGTGGCGGCAGGAGACGGGGAGAGGGGCTCGCAGTAAACCTTGGCTTCTGTGCGCGCTGCATACATGTCCCGGATGGTGACCATCTCTAGAGTGCGGTGCGGGCGCAATGGAAAATAAACAGGAGTACTGGCCATATTTTCCTGGCCGCCGAGATTCTCAGGCACTGTCTACAGCCATGAGGGATGGGCATCGAGTGCCCAGTGTGGGCATCCTTGCTCAGTTACCTACAGAGATGGCGCCCTCCGCTGCGTCCCCGGGAGCACCCCGGTTGATCTACCTACTGCCACCCTGTCGCTCGCCCTAGCTGGCCTTCACTCTCTTGATCATCTTTCCTTTGCACTCAAAAACTGGGTCAGAGATCTGTTGGAGAGAGAGAATAAAGAGATTATTTTTCATTATTTTTAAATGGTTGTTTTCATTTTAATTTGCACAGCGGCACAGAGGAAATAACTTAGGCACTTTGTGTTATTAAAAATAATAAGGTCTCGTGGCTTCACTTGGAGACCACAGTAATATAAAACAGCCCACCAATCACACAGCAAAGCTGGTTGTTATTAACCAAGCTGCAGATCCACACCTTTGGCCTAAACCCTAAGGGAATGGGGCTCTTCACTCCATACCTACTGGTGGTGATCTTTCCTCCCAAAACACAACACTGGACTATTTCTTGTTTACTTCTTGATTGCAACCACAAACAGGGACTTCAAGCAAAGCACAATCTTGCAGCTGATGTTGAGAATTCTGTAGGGAGCTCTAAGACTTTGAGGGAAGAGGTTTCACAGCCAAGCAGCATCAGGGGCTGCGGTCTCCAAGGAAACCCCACCACCCGCTGGCCCTTGGTGTGAGGACCTGCATCTTTCTACGTATCTTTCATGATAATTCCAAGGATTGGATTTTCCTTTTCAAAATGCACTTTGCTTTTTTTGTATGTTTTGTTGAGATGTTTCTAAAGAAAAGATTTTATGTAATTATAAAATGAAGTGTAGTGAATTAATTGTACAGCTGTTGTAATAATGACCTATTTCTATATAAAACAAATTGTATGGATTATGTGTAAATTATTTTGTATCTGAGACACCAGTTCCTTTCCCAAATATAAAAGTATAAAAGTTTCCTTGTGTTCTTCTGTGAGTGGACATTTTGTAATAAATTAACAATTTGTAAAATTTCTTTTGTCCCTTGTTATACATCCATGCATACAGATTTTCAGCAGGAAACTTTTTAATTTCAAGATGTTTTCAGGGTAATCAAGATTTAGTAATGGTGTCTGTTAGCTTTCCATTACTGTGACAAAACTCCTGAAGTAATCAAAGGAGGAAAGGTTTATTTTAGCTCACAGTTGCAGAGGTTTCAATCCATGGCCTCTTAGCCTGGTGGCTCTAGGCCAATGGCAGCAAAGCACATCATGGAAGGAGTTCATGACAGAGAAAATCTGTTTACCTCATGGCAACCAGGAAGCAGAGAGAGAATGACCTTCACACTAGGCCTCACCTCCTAAAGGTTCCACCACCTCCCAATACCACCACAGACCAGTGACCAAACTACAGCAGAGGGGAAGCAACCAATACAGTAAGTCAGGTGGTGGCATTAATATTTTTGAGCTGCTCCATGTGCACTAACCTAACAGATTCCTGATCTTTATATTAAAGCTTGTGCCAGAAAAACAATGGTTCATTGTAGAAATGAAAGCAAGATAAAAACAAAAAAGTTCTTGGGACCATCTCAATCTTATCAACACAGGTAATCTGTGAAGATGACCAAGTCAGTCTGCGCCAAGTCATTCATTCAGTGCCCATAATTAAACTCACCCAAGCAGATTCTATGGATTCTTCCTGCCAACACTTGGATATCAGTGATGGGGGCAGGACAGGTTTGTCTATGTAGAAGGTCTATGCACACACGCACGCGCGCGCGCACACACACACACACACACACACACACAGAGTTTGGAGGTGGGGTATAGCAGTAGCATCTCTGAGGTTTCTGCCAGCTACAGACATCCATTCCTTTATGAGGCTCACCATACTAACATGAGGGTGCCATGGCCTACTGTGTGAGAACCACAAAAGATGACATCTCCTTTTCCAAAATTGTTGGCAGGAAAAAGCTAAGTTCTTTTCTTTGCTCCATTACTATACATCTATGCTCCTACCTCTTCTCTGTAAAATGAAGATAGTTCTTAGCTCTACAATAACATTTAAGAGGGCATTATATAAACGCATGAAAAGTTTTGTTTTTCCCACAATTGCTCTATTCCTGAAAAAAAGTCAAAATATTTTGCATGTACCAGGTATGAAACCAGAATGAACCCTGTTTTTAAAACAAAACTTCTGGATCTATTTTTAAGTTAATGTTTTGTAAATTCAGAGGTTTAGAGATCTGATTTTTCTGTAAAAGAATTTGTATTTTAATTGTATTTGTATTTTAATTGGCCATTAGAATCCTTCTAAGTAGAACAAGATTTTTAATGGACACAGTGTGTTTGTTATCCTAGAATTTTCTAGCTGGAAGCTATTAAAAGAGGGTGGAGTACACCATGCTCCTAACTTAATTTCACTCTGCCTAAATCTTA
The DNA here is from genome assembly GCA_007922755.1 of Pedetes capensis. Taxonomy (NCBI): domain Eukaryota; kingdom Metazoa; phylum Chordata; class Mammalia; order Rodentia; family Pedetidae; genus Pedetes; species Pedetes capensis. The sequence goes on from VMDO01003463.1 coordinate 122,581, forward strand.
CACATGTTCAAAATTTGGATAAACTCAAAAAACTCTTATTGTGTAATATTTCTCTAAACCCACATACATCATTAAATTCATTAAATTCTGCTCATTAAAAGGCTATTTTGCAACCCTGTCCTATTTCCAGAAAAACCATGACCTTTCTATTTGGGAAAATATCTATAAAGTCTTGGCTCAAGAGACACCACTGAAACTCTGGAGTACTCTATGATATTGCAAACTAAATTAAGATGTGGCATCTTCTGTCTCTAGTGACAACTAAACTTCGTTAAATTAATTTAAAAATGTTTATGCATGCAATATAGTGAATTGGCCAACAATTAACCAGTTCTAAGCCATGACATTTTGCACTTTTGCCTAACTGTTCTGGTAAAATTTGAGTGTTAAGTACAGAATTGCTTCACACTGAGTGGGGCAGCCTGATGGTCTCAAAGTCAGCCTTTAATATTCTAGAGAAACATCTAATTTGGATCCTCCAAAGAAATATCAGGGTAGCACTTTGGACAGACACACGTGAACTTCCTGCTATACAAATAAATAGCTTTGACTCTTTGGAGGAAAAAAGCTCATTTGAAGCAAAAAAAAAAAAATCCTTTAGGATTTTTGCCTAATCACTCTTAGGCATATCTATTATACTGATTCATTTTTAAATCACAGCTACCCTTTTTAAAAAACTATTATTTCATATTTTACTTTCAGCATGAAGTCATGAACTCATGGCCTTTTATAAACTCAGCTCTTCTAACTAACCACCGTTACTATTTTAAAACTCAAATCCATACAAGCTAGCAAGTGGGAGCTGCTGCCCCACAGAAACAAGTTTCCAGATTTCTTTCTAGAAAATCAAGGTCATGGTCTATCTTGATTTTTTTTTTCTGCCCCAAAGCACAAAATCAACTACCCTCCAAAGGTAAAGGAAGAAAAGAAAAGAAAGAAAAGGAGACTAAAGAAAGAACAAATGAAAGCGGTACACAGATTAAAATTGGTGGCCTGGAGTAGGAATGAGAATTGGCATGGGGTATAGTGTTGCTTGTTGTTGTTGCTGTTAGGTGCCGTCAAGTCAGTATCCGACTCATAGCGACCCTACATACAACAGGCGAAACAGTATGGTCAGTGCTTCTCTGCTGTTCATAGGGTTTTCAATGGCAGACTGATTTTTGGGAGGGGGTTGCCAGGTCCTTCTCCCAAATAGTGTTGTTTAGGTTCCTCTTATTGGTTCATTCTGTCCTCACAGACCTGAAGACACACAGCAGTGCTCCGCATGATGATGATTCAGACACTGATGGACTGGTGGAATGGTTTAGTCTACTGCACAGCCTAGGTGTGCAGTAGGCTAAACCATCTAGCTTTGTGTAAGTACACTGTTGGCATGACGATGAAGTAGCCTAACAACACATCCCTCAGAAGGTATCCTGTTACTAAGTGACTCATGATTATATTTCTTTCAAATCAAAATTTCTCCCATGTAATATCATATATTGTAGGGTATTCTACAGTTCTAATGTATTTTGCTCACCACCAAGTCTTCCTCCGAAATTGCCATCCCACAGTCATTTATAAACTGCTTTTCATGTCAAATGCCTTTTGTACCATTCCTCTGCTCTCTGTCCTACTATTAGCCACTTCAGGCCCCATTTCAGCTGCATCATAGCAACAGCCTCCTCACCAACCTCCCAAGGCACCAGTCAACCCGCACAGTACCACTGGCCACATCTCCCTGCAGCACCTTCTTCAGCCCAGGTCCTGTGCAAGCTAGGCAAATGCTCTACCATGGAGCTACACCCCCAAGACTTCTTTTCGTTGGAAAATGTTTTGAGTGGCTCTGCTTGAGAAGTTCCAAGAGAACTCAGCCCAGCATGACATCACAAAGGAGGCCCTGTTCCAGCCCATTAGGGTTTGTCATCCCCTAAGAGGACTGGAATAGAGGCTGCCCACTTCTTTCTTGCTGTCCCCACTTGGAAGCATTCAGATCTTGTTTCATTTTAAAGATTCTCTAGTAATCACTAAAAGTCGAAAGGATGGGTGATTAACACAGCTAATAAATCCAGGAGAGTTACAAAGGACAAGAAGTTCCTAGTAAGTGGTTTTGGTCTCCAGAAGGCCTTGTGGCTCAAGGCCACTGGACTGGCTCAAAGATTGGGGAAGAAAAACTGGGCTCATAGGACTGGACTGAAACACAGAGAGCCTCAAACAGGCTAATTTATTTCAGTTTTCAAACCAAATAGTCATATATATATATATATATATATATATATATATATATATATAATGCCTGCAGCCATAGCCCTGTGGCATCCGATCCCATCAGATCTCAGAAGCTAAGCATGGTCAGGCCTGGTTAGTACCTGTATGGGAGACCGCCTGGGAACACCAGAAGCTGTAGGCTTGGGAGAAGGACCTGGCAACCCCCTCCCAAAAATCAATCTGCCATCGAAAACCCTATGAACAGCAGCGAAGCACTGACAATAGTGTTTCCCCTGTTGTACAGAGGGTCGCTATGAGTCGGATACCGACTCGACGGCACCTAACAACAACAACAACAAATATATTTTTATATATATATATATATATATATATATATATGGAGAGAGAGAGAGAGAGAGAGAGAGAGAGAGAGAGAGAGAGTGTGTGTGTCAACTTTTAAGGGAGCAAAGTTGGCATCTGGAAGGGCTATTTTATAGACTTCCACTAGAGGGGTCTGTTTGCTTCAACAAGAAGTAGGATGTATATCCTACTTATATGGAAATGAGGCAGCTAACACAACTTCTGGTTTATAACAGTGACATGCTTTTGCCCCTTGTGGATGGTATCCCAGGAGTCTGTCCTTTGATTCCCCACTAGGCACAGCGAGCCAAACGGAGGGGCAGGATCACATCTTCAAGGAGCGACACACATTGTCAGGAAGTCAGGATCAGAACTGTGATCCCAAATGAGCCATCAGATGTGAAAGGCCTAAGGTTGCAGGTGTCTATGAGGAAGAGGACAGGCAGGCAGAGAGGAGGAGGAAAACAAATAAGAGCAAGGGCCACTGGGTTGAAACAAATTGTAGGTTGAAGCAAATACAAAAGGTATTTGACATGAAAAGCAGTTTATAAATGACTATGTGGGATGGCAATTTCAGAGGAAGACTTGGTGGTGAGCAAAGTACATTAGAACCATACAATACCCTCCTCTTTAACAGAATCCCAACTTAATATGGGGGGGGGGGGACAGTGTGTATAGCGTAGGCTAAACCCCCAAACCAAAAAACATCAAAGACCAGGGTAACAGTAACAATCCCATTTGCTTTTGGCAGGTGTGTGCTCTCCCAGCCTGTCTCTTATAAGACAGTACCAGTTCTAATCAAAGACAAGTGGAAAGTCTGGGGAGTTGCTGGAAAAGACTTCTGATGAAAGCGACATGGTAGGAGAGCTTTCCTGTCCACCCCAACTCCTACAGGATGCAAAAGCCTGGCTTCCTGCCGGCCGTGGTCCATCCTTTTTGTCTGTGAGATCCCAAAACGTGTCCATGGCTGGAACTCCTACTAGTGGATTGGGGCGGGGATGGGTGCAGGGTAACTAGCCTAGTTCTGAGCAGTTTCCTATTCATTGAAGTACTTGGCGTTTACTGTGCCTTTTTGACTTGGGAAATCAAACTCTAGTTCCAGCTGTGACTCAGTCATCTCTAGGACCGCATGGCCGGCACAGCACCTGACACAGATTCAGTAAAAGTTGGTAGAAAGAATGAAAGAGTGAACGAGAAAAACAGAAGAGCGTCCTCTCTCCCTAGCCTTACTCCCATCCATCTGTGTGGGTTTTGCTTTCCTCTGAACGCAGGCAAGGGGAACAAGACCCCTCGCGCTACCTTCGGGCAGAGCGGAAGAGAACCAGATGACAGGAGTATGGGTGAAGAGGGACGACCCCAGGGCCTAGGCCGCCGGCCACGTCCTAGCCCCAAAGCCCGCTAGGTCCTCCCCTGGCGCGCCACCTTTACGTCACAGCCTCGCCTCTCCCCTTTCCCTAGCTACGCTTCCTCCCCGCCCCACCGCCCGGCGACCCGGAAGTTCTGCTTGCGTCGCCGTTTTCCCTCCCACAATCCTTAGAGCTCTTCCTTTCATACTTGGGCTTGGCAGAGTGAGTATGGGTGATAGGTTCCCGTCTTGCGGAATCCGATTCCATCCTCTCCCAGGACTGTGCTGGCCGGCATAGTAGAGTCTCCAGAGTTGGCCCAAGTCTCCGCGTTCCGGGAAGATGGGAACTCGCGCTGCTTTGAAAGGATCGCCGAGGCCGGGCGGGAGGGTGGCAAGGCTTAGGGGAGCTGGAGCCGCATCGGTTTCCGGGTCGGGAGCATTTGAGGGGCGTGAATGCATAGGCCTTGGAGTGCCTGGCTCTGCCATTGCTCAGACCTGGGCTGCTGGCGTCTGGACAGACTGCACCCGGCAGCGTGAGACCACACAGGGAGAAAGTTCTTGGCGTGTTCAGTGCCTCCTTGTTTTGTGCGTTTAGATGGCTCCCGCAAAGAAAGGTGGCGAAAAGAAGAAGGGCCGTTCTGCTATCAACGAAGTGGTGACCCGAGAATACACCATCAACATTCACAAACGCATCCATGGAGTGTGAGTATCCCCGTTGTCGGCCTGTCGGAATTCAAATGGCAAACTGGGCTCAGATGTCGGGTGGTTATTCTCAGAGGATTCTACTTAATCGCTTAAAGGCTAAGTGGGCATTTCTTCAAAAGCGGCATCCCTTGTGTGATACTTAAGGCGTGCGGGGTTTGAAATATATCGCTTTGAGGTTAGCAACAGGAAACACTGAGTTAGCCTGGCAAAGTTTTTGGAAGAGTTCATTTTGGAAAATTTGGTGGTGGTACAGTGAGAACGGGCTGGGGGTTTAGCTCAGTTGCTAGAGTACTTGCTCTGCGTGCATTCGATCCCCAGTGCAGCAAAAATGGGAGAAGGACTTAGCAACCAATTCCGGAAACAATCAACAATAAAAATATTAAAGTAGCAAGCCATGCTTAGGGTCAGAATACATGAAACCTCTGAGTTTAACCTAATCTCACAAATGGGATTAAGGGCCATATTTGCAGGCAGCATACACCCAGACATATTGCTATTTTAATATTTAAAATGTCTCTCAAAAATAATGTCGCTATGCAGGCAGTCCTCCCAGCAGTTTTCTTGGTACTTGTGTCAAAGTTCTTGATTCAAAACAGATCCAGGAGTGAAAGCCCTTTCCCTCTCCCCCACATTTACTTGTCTTTCCATCCTGCTTGATTTTCCCTCTCCTTTGATCTCTTAATCGTAAATGGGTTGGTGAAGGCCAACAATCTGGCTTCTGAAGCTTTTCAGGCTGAGTAGAGGTGTAGACCCTACCTAACCAGGGATCCAAAGTCTCAGTCTGCCTAATCAGTGGGAGTGGGGGACACAGAGAGGTTCCAGGCTTCAAGATTGGAGGATCATGAATCTGCATGTAAGAAGTTAAGATGTACTTTTCTGCCATTTGAAGAGAATTCGAGTAGGATAACAGTTGACAGGTGTAAGCAGTCTCATCCTGAGGGTGGTCTTTGGCTGTGGGAACTCAGAAAAACAAGTTTAGCTCTTTTGATTGGGGTAAACTTCTGTCCACCCAGAGAAGGTGTTAACATACATAAAAATATGTTTACATATTAGGCGAGTTAAGATGCCACTGGGGTGGCTGTAGACTGTTGTACTTTGCTAGCCTTTTGAACATTGTGTTTACTAGTGTCTTGTAAAGTAGGTTTTTATAATAAATGGTGTAGCCTTTACAGCTTATTTTGGACCTTAGTCCAACTCCTCCTGTTCTATATTATAACTGATTACTCCACATTTGGTTATACTTTCCTGCTGGGTAGTTAAGACAATGTAGGATGCAAAGAATTTACCTTTTTGTTTTTGCTTTTAAAGTCAATCAGGTCATCTTAAGGTTGCTTTGCGGGACCTACAGGAAGCCTGTTGGCGCCTCAGTTTTCCTCTACCAGTTGTGCCATATGTTAGGTCTTGTTGGCTTTTAGAAGCATTGAGGGAACATTGCCCTCTGTAATAACTTTCCTCTTTACAGAATGTGCACTGGTCAGGGCCAGCCTCTGGGGTCTCCAGGGCCTAGCTGATCAAGAGAATGGTGACTCAGCAGAGTCGTAGGACCTTTTTTTGAGGGGTCCCTAATGTTCTGTGGATTCTAGCCAGCCTGTGCAAGGACCAAAATATTGGTTGCTCTCTTAGCCTCATCCTGATTGGCTTTGGCTTCCACCTTTTGGTTGAATACCTAGAAGGCAGATATTACTAGTCTTGAAGGAGTAATGAATCTTATTTTAACTTTAGTATTAACATTTAGCTATAACTCAGATATATAGCACCTTTAGCTCTTAGTTGCATGTTTAGTTATATGGTCTCAAATATTTTGTAATAACCTAAGGTAATAGTTGTTCATGTAACTATAGAGTCATAAAATGATCTTTAGACGATTTTAAAACAGATACGTAAATCTTGACAAAGCTCATTTTCTAAGTAAGTAAAAACTTGACAAAATCCTTTGAAATTGCACGATCTTGACAACACAAAAGCCTTGTCATGGAAAGCCGTGTTTTTGTTATTGTTACTAAAGTAGGCCAATATTTTAAGAAAGCCTTACAGCTTTAGATACAGAACCTTTAACCATAGCCAACTTAATTTCATACAGATGTGTCATGTTATAAACCGTTAGCACATTTTAACCTTTTATTTATATTTCTGCCTTTTTACCTAATACATTTATATGAAGAGAGAGTCTGAATTGGGTCTTTGTCACTCATTTTCCTTTGTGGTTGGGTCTTCCTGACTGATCATGGTAGGAGATCTCTTGGCCTGCTTAGGTTATAAGATTAGGCATGTTTAATGGTACAGCCCTGATACAGTTTGAGATTTTTTCCCTTCAAAGCCATAAAAACTTCTTGATAAAGAGCACCTTTGGCCATCTTTTGTAATGAATGCCCCTATAAAAGAAAGCCTTTGTTTTGGAATTGATTGAAGCGTTGTACCCATTGAGGTTAAAGAAATCTCTTCCCAGGAAAAGAATAGGACATATAAGAAGGATTTAGAAAACCTGGGAGAGAAATTAAGTTTCCAAAACGACATGTTAAAGGTTCAATGAATTCTTTGGTTCTGAGTTTTCAGAGACGTTGGTTACTATACAAGTTTGTTTAGGAAGAAGCCTGAAGTTATTGATCAAGGCAGGTTATTGATGATCAAGGTATCAAGAGTTATCTGAGGCTTTTTGATGGTTCTTAATCAGTGGCTTCTGCAGGGCTTTGCCGGGAAACCTCAGGCAGCTTCGATCTTCAGCGACAGCCATCACTGGAACTGATAGCCCACCACCCAGAGGGTTGGAGATTTTTGTTTCTAATGCTTTCCCTCTTTGCAGAGGGGGCAAATCCCTGATTAAAAACCTAGAGGAGGGTAACTCCTTTTCCAGTTCCCTGGTTTTTCACAGTGATAGTAGGTATAGGACCCTTTTGAATCCTCTTTCTTCTCTCCATAGTCCCTCTGAGGGGCCAGGTTCTTGAATGCCAGGGAGATAGATTATTTCCCAGGGCTAATACTATCAGTTGGGCTTGTTTGTGCCAGTGGCCATTTACCTTGGGTCTTTTGGACTGCCTCTCTATATATTATATAGTTGTTGGAAACCCCATGGGTCAAATTTCAAGTTGGTCTGGGAGTGTCTGGTCCCATCACCTGCTTTTACAGTTTCTAATGTCTGGAGCAGACTAATACATTGAGTGCCTAATAAAATCTAGCTCTCTTGGGAGCTGGGGTTAATAGTATATTTTCTCAAGGCCTCCGTGAGACAGCCTAGAAATAAAGCTGGATTTGCATCTCAACTTTGACTTATTTCTCTAATCTTGACATAGTTTACAGTTTTACTCACTGATCTATAAATTCCCTCAGTTAAATAAGTTATGATGATTATGCATAGTGAGACCATCACTTCCTATCTGGTGTTGCCAGTTTTGCTCTTCATTTAGAACACCTGGGGTCCCAATGGCCTGTCTTGGACTTTGTATGGATTTTCTCCCCATAATCCTGACCATCTGCCAAATGACCTTTTTCTTCAAAAGTACAACAGGTGGGAAAGAGTACAGGTAAAGGAAATGTTCAAGGATTGAAATTCATCAATAAACTTATCTGGATCCTCTGAAAAGTGTCCCAGTTTTTGTTTGCACTGAGCTAAGTCTAACACTGAAAAAGGGACATGTGCTGTAAAATTCCCTCTTTGTTAATAAAAATATTAAAATAGTAATAAGCTATGTTTAGGGTCAAAATACATGAAACCTGAGTTTAACCTAATCTCCCAAATGGGATGGGGGTCATTTTTGCATTCAGCATAACCCCAGACAGCTTTTTAGTGGGACCTTTCTATAAAACCACCTTGAAGAGCTAAGTGTATGTGTGTGTATACTCATCAGAAAGACATCTAACAGCTTAAGAGGCCTACATTTAGAAATGTATACTATTAAGCTTTCTGTTTTGTTTAACTATCAAGACTCATGAAATTCTTTTCTACCATGAAGCCATGAACCCAGCTTAACCTGAGTAGAGGTACCAACTAGGGGAGCCCTTCAGGCTAGTTAGAAATGTAGACTGCATCTCTCACTCACCGGTGACAGTATCAGCAGTTATAGGGCAGTGTATGGTTAAGACCCATGACTTATGAATTTGTGGTATGTGGCCATTACAGGAAATTACTTTGAATGTAATTGTCTTGTTGTCTAGGTATAGCCAACCTGTGGCCCACAGGCTAGAGTAGCTAGTGATGTTGCCTTATAAAATCTTTTTGGTATCTTGTGTTTTATGGCATTTATTTTCTTCGAGACCCCCCCCCTTATGTGTATGTGCTAACTATATTATATAACTTATGTGCAGCCCAAGACAATTCCTCTTTATTCCATAGGCCAAAAAGTTGACACCCGTTTGTATGCAGTTTAGATATTAGTTCTTAAGCTCGGTAAGTTTTTCCCCATTATTACATAGGGTGCTTACTGTTGAAAATGGAGACCAAATGTTTTATATTCTGATACCTGAGACTTATAGACAGTGAAATGTTCTGTTCTAGAGCAGAGTTTCTTGGACTTTACTAGCCAGACTCTTAGGGTAACTTTTGCCAGAATCTTAAATGTGTGGCAGTATTTACACTGGGCCCAGCATCCCAACCAAATAGTGACACTGTCAGCCGAGGAGCATTATGTGCACTGTCTTTCAGGGGATCTTAGGTGGCTTCTGGATCTTAAAAATCTGTGTGTGTGAAGCTGGGCTCAGTGGCGCATGCCTGTAATCCCAGCAACTCAAGAGGCAGAGGCAAGTGTGCATGCGTACGCGCGGGCACTGCTTGGGAGTAACTATATCCTCCCCCATTTCCTGTGTTTGGGCATATCAGGGAGGTACCTTTTTCAGTCACTTTTTTGAGCTTTGCAGGTAAGTAGGGAAACAGACCCTGCTGTCCTAGTTTATTTAGTAGGGGAAGGTAAGCACCAAGCATTTAGAGTATAACATGGTAAAAAGGTGCTGAGTGGAAAGTAAGTCCTGAGGTACTAGGAGAGGTGCTATTTAAAGGCCGCACAAATGGAACATTATAAACTGTGGATATGAGTTGTGCAGGGGGCCAGGATTTGGGACGTTTGCGCTTTGTTGCACAATCCCTGAGTTGAGGACCTCATGCTACTAACTCTTTTCATCATTTCTCAATTGTCACTTGATGAGCAACAGTTGACACTTCATTCTTCCATGATAATGATTTATTCTTGTTTGGCTTCTAGGGACTCCATAATCTTACTTTTCTTCCTTCACTCCCTGCTCTGGGTCTGCGTGGCGATCTTTATATGGAGGTCTGCCAAAACTCAGTCGTGTCTGTTCATGGTTTGCAATGGCACCCAATCTTACAGGCTTTACCTATCCAACTGTTTCCTGACATCTCTGCTTGGGTAAATTGGCATTTCAAACTGGAGTCCTGGCCTCCGAATCCAAAATCTGACCAAATTGTGCTGCCCCCTACCTCCAGCCTAAGTGGTAATGGTAGCTGCTTTCTCCTTATTCCCCCTTACCCTCATCCTCCACTAACCTCCCCATCTTAGGTTAGAAGCCAGAGTGCTTGCTATGATCACACATACTTGGCCAGTGTGCTCCTGTTTCAAAGTACTTTTGCTTCCCCCGCCCCTCCCATGCCTGAACACTTTTTTCGCAGATAGCTAAAAGGCCTCCCTCAGACCATCCACTGTTTATTTCTGGTACCCTTCTAGGTAGTTTTGAAGTGAGGTTGGTTGGGCTCTAGAAGTAGCAAAGCGGCTGGTGTGGGTAGAGGAAAGAAAGCTTACGGTTTTAGGATTGTGGGGTACCTCTTTAAGATGTTTGGTCTCTGCCTTATTTGGTGTGGCCCTCACCGCTTTTTCAGTGGGGATGTGTTGAGGTTGATTTTGTTTTCAGATGTGGTCTCACTCTAGGCAGGTTGTCCTCAGACTTGTTCTCCTACCTCAGCCTCCTGAGTGCTAGGATTGCAGGCATGTGCCACCATACCTGACAAAGCTAGAATTTTACATTTGTTTAACTAAAAGGATAAAATCTGAATGAGTCACTGCTTTCATTGTAAACAGAGGGTTGCTAATGCTGGACTTTGTTTTGGACAAACTTATGTTAATAGAAAATGTCTGGCATAAACCCAGAGGGCTACAGAATTGACTGTTGTCCTGTCATGCTTTTTGAGAGAAAATCTACCCATATTTCAGGCCCCTGCTCTGTAAGGATAGACCAAGTTAACAGCATTGGGTGGTTTATTCCAAAAATGTCCCATCTTGTGTTTTGATCCTAAGACACTTAGTCTTACTTTGATGGAAATGGATTGTATGTCTTCTTGTCCCAAGTATCTGCTTTTTGAAAGCGGGATGTACCATATGTATCTTTTATATAATTTTGTGTTTGCTTTTGTTTGCTTGTATTTCTTAGGGGCTTTAAGAAGCGTGCTCCTCGGGCACTAAAAGAGATCCGGAAATTTGCCATGAAAGAGATGGGAACTCCAGATGTGCGCATTGATACCAGGCTTAACAAAGCTGTCTGGGCCAAAGGAATAAGGTGCTAAAGTTATGTCAGATTGTGGGTTTGGTTTTTTTTTGCTTTTTTTTTTTCCAGCAACACCAAGATCACTATACAGTCCACATGATAAGTTTAATACTCTGCTTATTATGTGTGGAAGTAGAAACAGAATATCATGTTATTGCATTGGAAGCATAAATGAAATAACATGATAGTGACTCCAAGGATGAATTGTCCTCTGCAGGGAGGCCCTTTACCAAGGAGTGTGAACTGAGAGCTAAGTGGGGGGGCAGTGCTTTCCTTGAGGTAAGGGCAGTGATGTCCTCAGTTTACAGGAATCAGGCCCTAAGGCAACACCTAGCGTGTCCTAATATCAATAAAGGAAGGAGATAAAATTAGGTTATGTTGCTGAGAAGTTGGGAGAGAAAGGGTGAATGGATTATGCATAACTTTTACTTAGGAAAAATCCCATTGACAAGAGGCAAAAAAAAGAGCAAGTACTTTTGGGGTCCACATTTCTGCTTAGGAGTAATTATTGGAATTATGAGTAGTGGCTGCCTTAATTTGTCTGAACAGACATGCATCCTGAGATGACAACATTTAACGTCAGATAAGTAGGGAAACAGACCCTGCTGTCCTAGTTTATTTAGTAATAGGGGAAGGTAAGCACCTTCTGGAATCAGATAAAGTGACTGTTCAAAGGACAGAGCTTTAGAAGCATAGGACGCATAAAGGCAGCTGGTGGCTAGTTTTTGAAAGGAAGCATTGACCTTGGCAACACATTTCTGTTTTTATTAGGAATGTCCCATATCGTATTCGTGTGCGCTTATCAAGAAAACGTAATGAGGATGAAGATTCACCAAATAAGCTCTATACTTTGGTAACCTATGTCCCTGTTACCACATTCAAAAGTAAGTTTCACTCCATTCCACAAAGCTATTAAAATTGCATTAGAAGGGTTTCCTCAGCCATTATTCATCCGGTATTCATCTGTTTGAGTACTGCCTGTGCACCTGTATGCATGGTAACTTAGAAAGCTATAATTACGCCTGCCACTCAAAGTTTTCTTGGTGTGGGAATATGAGAAAGAATGCAAAATTGATTTATATGGGTTATAAAAATAAAAGTCATAGAAGATAGAATACATGTACTTGTCCAGATCTTTCTAGAAAAGATTTTTGGAGTATTTAAATATGTGATGTGTGACTGGCTGTCGCTTCTTTTGCAGATCTGCAGACAGTCAATGTGGATGAGAACTAACCACTGAATGTCAAATAAAACTGTAAAACTGCCTTTGTTCTCCTTTTCTAATTGCAGTGTAGTGTGCTTGCTTGTGTATCTAAAGCACTTCCCATTTATACAATCATCTGGAATGCTCTCCATAAATGGTGTTGCCTGGCCATTCCTTCTTGGAGTTTATTTGAACAGGGTTTAAGGTTTTTAAAATTGATTCTGACTTGAGAGCCACCGCCTCAGGTAGTTGGGAAATTGATTTCTGAAAAAAACCTTTAACATACTTCCATTGGCCACTTCTCACATTAAGAAAATTATAATAATGTATCTACAGTTAGTAGCATCTTGTTGTTGTTGTTGTTAGGTGCTGTTGAGTCGGTATCCGACTCATAGCGACCCTCTGTCCAACAGGGGAAACACTTGTCAGTGCTTCTCTGCTGTTCATAGGGTTTTCAATGGCAGATTGATTTTTGGGAGGGGGTTGCCAGGTCCTTCTCCCAAGCCTACAGCTTCTGGTGTTCCCAGGCAGTCTCCCATCCAGGTACTAACCAGGCCCAACCCTGCTTAGCTTCCAAGATCTGATGGGATCGGATGCCACAGGGCTACAGCTGCAGGCAGTAGCATCTTAGATTTAATTAAATCAACAGTAGTATGTCTTTTGTCAGTATTGAGTATGGGGCTGAGATTTGACTCAGTTGGCAGAGTGCTTGCTCTGTGTGCTTTGTGGCCATGGGTTCAATTCCCCAGTACCACAAAAACTGGGAGAAGTACCTGGCAGCTCACTTCCAAAACAGCCATTGAAACCCCTATAGACAGCAGAGAAGCACTGTCGGGTATAGTGCCTCATTCATTCTGAGGGTCACTGAGTCAGAGACAATTTGACAGCACCTAATAACATACTGAGCATACATACCTTGTCTAAAATACTTGATTTTTGATAGGGTAACCAGTTTATATTTAACTGAAAGGTACAGTGTGTATTTTAACTTATTTAGGTAATGATCAGTTACTTTTAGTCCCAGTTAGATAGACCTAAAGTTTTGAGGTAAAGATTCTTGAAGTTCTATTAAATTTAGCCTTACAGCAAGATGCTTCAGGGATTGGGTTTCATCTGTGTTTACGCTACTGATGCATGTTAAATGCATGTTAAATGTTACCATAAACAGGTCCTTACAAGGCAAGGTGAGACTGAGGACCACCTGTGGTGTATTGCACTATTACAATGCTGAGAACCTAGGTGGGCAGGGGGAGACAGCCAACTTTGTAAGACAGCATGAAGAAAAGGACAGAGTCAATACAAAAAAGTTTATTAGAAAAACTCAGAGGCCAACATTGAAAGCATGGATTGTACAGTTCTGGAAGGACATATAAAGTGAGTACAACCAAATATATTAAAATGGTTTCAATTACCAGCATTGAAACAATATTAGTGCAAAATAAAAAGCCAAATACAATTGCACAGACAGTGGCTCTGAGATCTTGAAAGTGAACTTGATTCTTGACCTTTCCCATTGTCGTGAAAAGTGATAGCATGGGGCTTTTTCCCCCCCCTTGATTAGTATGGCATATCTGACTCTGTTCCACCAAAAGAAACAAAATCATATTAGCATTGCAGCAGAAACCCATTTCAGCAATTCAGATAGAAGCAAAGTTGAAAGTCACAGTGTCAAGAGAACTGGTTGGATACTCTACCACTGCCTGTCCAACTGACAAGTCTCTTAAAGAATAAATAGAAATGCATGGGAGTTTCATCTGTTCCTCCGGCCACAGTTCTGGTAGGTTGCTAATCCAGATGCCAGCTTGCAAAATGTACTCAATGATTTAGACTGAAATCTGGGTCTGGTCTGAAAACCCAAGAAATAGCTCAGTAGATACTTTGGTATGGCAGCCTTCAGTGTACTCCATAGTAAACTACTTTGTTGCTACAGGTCATTCAGCTTGAGTTCAGGTGGGGATTGGTGGCTCATTTCAGAAGTTTTGAGACTATACTGATTAATCTTGGCATTTTCAAGTTTGGATTTAATGTGTAGTGGCTTTTCAAAAAAGTTTACTAGGGACTGTTCAGTAAGAAGTGATGCTAAAATATGTTCAAGAGAGACCGTCCAGTCCCCTTCTTCCTGAGGAAAGGCCTGGGAGTCTTGGGGAGTCTTGCCAGGCTCTGCAAAAACCGAGTCCTGCTCGGGAGAAGAAGTTGATGCCTGCAACTCTTCTGCACACTCCTGGGAACAGCTGCCTGAGCTGCTGCCTCTCTGGCCCACTTCCCCGATCTGCAGCAGCAGTGTGGTTACTGTGGCAATGGCTTGATACAAATCATTTTCTTCTGGATCTTCATGGAACATACTATACAAAGTTTTGCAGAACTGGATAAATTCTCTCTACAATTAGAAGAAAAAAGTTTATATATAGCAGCATAACAGGACAGAGGTATAATGTATTTTAACCTTTATACTTGGAAGGAAAACTACATGCTACATTTGTTTTTTGAGACAAGATCTCAACTGTGTAGCCCAGGCTGGTCTGGGACTCAATATTCCTGGCTTAGCCTGGAATTACAGGCATGCAACACCATCTCTGCCTCTACATACGCCTTTTGAGGAAGCTGGATATAAGAAGAAGGTAGTCTTTGCCCTTGTATCCTGAAAATACTTAGACTTCAGAAGATTTATGCACTTACAAGTGTGTTATCTGAATTAATTAGAAACGTAGACTCGTGAAGGATATGCATACTCCTCAACCCAGAAAGGCAACTACAAAGGTCTCCAAAGGAACCAGATCTATAGAGACTTAACTATCAGCATATTTCAACTAGAGCTTACAGCTGAAATGTTAAGACTAAAATAGGGGCATGCTCTTCTGGTGAGAATACCATGCAGGACTAGAAGGTTAAAAAAATAAAATACAACAGAGATGCTTGTTTTCTCAAATTACGTACTCTTATCAAAATTGAGAAAGTAGGTAATATGAGAGATGCTTCAGGTGGGACTTAGCTATATAGTTACTCTAGGAATAGAAAAGTGGCTGAAAGCTACATTTTTAATACATATTTAATGATTTGGGGGAAACAAGATAGGGCAACCCGTTTTTGTTTAGTACTTTATCCAGATGTTAAGACTAGAGACTATTCTGTCGGGGATCATCCCTGTACATTCGTTACTAGCGATGTTTCCTGGATTGTGTAGCATGTGAGCTGGGTCCAAATAACAATCACCAGATTCTTCAGGAACTTTTGTCATTTTGTTACCAATCTCAACCCATTTTGGGGGGGGGGGTTGGGCTCTGGTGGTAAAGCTGTGATATTTAACAAGGAACTTGGTCCTGTACAAAAACTCTCCATGGACCAAAATTGGAAAATACACATCTGCCGGCAGGCTTGGGAACCTGTTGAGGCTGGCCAAGAGTGTCTGCACAAGCTGTAGAGAGGGCTTTTAAGCTTAAGCAAAGGTATGATAAAACAGGCATGAATCCTGAAGAAGTGCATGTGGTCATTTGTCATAGATTAGTCATAACTAATCAGAAGTATATCAGAATAAACATTTCACAACTGTTGAATACAAGTTTGTTGTTAGGTGCTGTTGAGTCGGTATCCGACCCATAGTGACCCTCAGGGTTTTCAATGGCTGTTTCAGGATTGCCTTGGGAGTGGACTGCCAGGTCCTTCTCCCACTTTTGCGGTGCTGGAAATTGAATTCAGAGCCTCAGAGACTGCAGTGCAGAGCAGAGCAGTGCTCTACCCACTGAGCTAAATCCCAGCCCCTTGAATACAAGTAGCACAGGATAATGAGATTTAACTGACTTTATCATATATCCAAGGAATAGAATGAAAATAACCTCCCAAAAGAGTAGACAGCAGCATTTCATTCCTACTATGAGATACCAAAAATGATGTGGTCAAAAAAAAGACAAGGATCTTGGGGTGTAGCTCAGTGGTAGACCACTTGTATGGCATGTGAGGCTCTGGGTTCCATTCCTGGCACCACAAGGATAAAACACACAAGTTAAATTCTTAAGGCTTCCAGTACATAGCACCAAAATGATTAAAGAGCATTCTTTAAACCTACTCAATAAATGGTTTTAAGTAGGCAGTGCCCTCACTTTTTTAACAGAAGAATGCTGTGTCCACAGTGGCCCCAAATGCTTCTAAACCCTAAGGAATAAGTTAAAACCTGTACAGATCAATTTAATATAGGCCTTTGAAACATGTATGTGGCAGCCTCTTATTTTGAAGAGCATTTAAATGCCTGAAATCTGCATATCTGATGATCACAGTTTGATTTCATTTAATTAACACTATGTTCAGCGCCCTGAAGTTACAAGGTCCTGGACTTTGGAAGTAAAAGGGCCCACAGATACTAGGCTTTGGAATTAAAGGGGACCAAGCATAATTATCAAATTAATCATCTGACAAAATCAATTGCCAAAATAGTTCACTCTTCCCAAAAGTTCATACCTGGCTCATTTTCGGCAGCTCCTTCTCAGTTTTGTCTTTTTCTTTAGCTAAATCCTTTATCATCTGCTTCAGCTGTTTCTGATAATCAATGGTGTCACCTTGAGACAAAGGAAAAACAGTTCAAATTCTATGAAAACAAAAGGGGAAATAGGGGATGGTAATGAATGACAGATTCTACTGAACAAGTTTCATATAAAACTGAAAAGCAATAGATTGTCCATCAGAGAGAGCTTTACAACTGACCACAGATGTCCATTCATGTAGCTGGGGGGGGGTCTCCTGCTACAAGCGGATAATTGAAAACACACAAGAGGAAGGAATTCAGGTGGGCAGGGGGCTGCAGTCAGCAACACTTGAACGTGGGCGGTTTGTGGCTAATACCAGTCAGTGGTAATTCACGGGGTCGGGGGCGGGGGTGAGGGACAACCTGAAGGACACTGCAGTACTCTGGCCCTGGCAAATAGTGATAAAGGTACTTGCCATTGGACTTCCCCAAAACCAGGGGTCTTGATGTCGACAACAGAGGATTCTTCAACGGCGACTGGCTGTCTCGATCATTTTCTGTTAGTGCTGAAAAGAAAAGAGATTTACATTGAGCATATTTTCTGAACCAAGATGGGCAGAGTAATTAAGCCTGTGAGGCAAGAAAAAAAAAGGTACGCCAGCAGCACCCAGCCTGCGGGGTACAAAGTCTGCAGAGCCCTGTGCCCACGTGAATCCTGTTGTAATTATACAAGTGCATGGAAGGACCTGGAAAAACGTAGTGAAATCCCATTCTGCAAAACAAATGCCTATAAAACTCCAGAAATCAAGATGCTGTCTCTGGATGGCAGAATGGGTGATTACCTTCAACTTTTCATAATGATTTCTCTATAATGAGAATAAAATTGCACTATTTAAATAACTTTAGTTGAGAAAAGCCTTACTGAATTGATAGTATCTTACTAGTTTTCTTGAAGCGTACTAAAAGTAAAATTATATCAGAATGCTCATATATTGCAAGTGGAAATGTAAAACGATTCAACCACCTGGAAAAACACCTTGACATTTCCTCAAAATGTTACACAGAACTACTATTTGACTTCTGGGGTCCCACACCTAGGTATCTACCTAGGAGAACTGAAAACATGTCCACAGACTCCTACACACGTTCATAGTAGCAGTCTTCATGATAGCCAAAAAATAACCCAAATGTCCATCAGCTGATGAATTAAAAGATTATGGCATAGCCATACAATGGAGTATTATTTGACCATAAAGAGAAATGAAGAATGAAGCACAGACACATGCTACAGCATGAAAGAATCTTAAAGACCTTATGCTAAGTGAAAGAGCACAGAAGACATCCATTTCACCTACATGAAATGTCCAGAATGGACATATCTACAGAAACAGCCTGCACTGGGGTTTAGCTCAGTTGGTAGATTGTCACTCTGCATTCTCCAAGGCCCTGGGTTCGATCCCCAGCACCACAAAAAATGGGAGAAGGAGACAGCTGCCTACTACAGAAACAATCAGCCACTGAAAACCCAATAAAAAGCAGGGAAGCACTGATACAGTGGCGGGCATGGCATGCTGCCAAAGAGTATTTCATTCTGTTGTACATAGGGTTGCTATGTGTTACCCCCAACTAGGCAGCACCTAACAATACAGAGCAGCAGGTTACCTAAGGCTGGGGAAAAGAGACTCATTGGGAATGACAGCCAAAGGGTACAAGGTTTCTTTTTAGGATGATGAAAAGGTTCTGAAATTGATTATGTTGATTATTGCAGAACTTCCTGAATATATGAAAAGTAATTGTACATGTTAAATGGGTGACTGAAATGATACATTAATTATAGCTCAATAAAGCTTTTTACAAAGGAACAATTATCAAAAGGTCCACAAGGTAAAATTCTTGTTTTAAAAAGATTGGAACTTGGCCAAGTGTAGTGCCACATGTCTGTAATCCCAGCACTCAGGAGGCTGAGGCAGGAGGACTGTTAGTTTGAGATGACCCTGGGCTTCAAAAGGAGAGATCCTGTTGTAAGAAACAAAACAGACAAAAATCCACACACTAGTGATTCGTTTACTAAGAACAAATCAAAAGCAAAATTCAGTTGTGATTCAAGAAATTTCCACAAGATAGCACCAAAGCTTTGATAAGCTACTCTCCTATTTCAGGGTATGTTCCAGGGTTTAGGGAGTTGGGGTGATTTATTCTTTTTCTGATGCTTAATGTTTTTCTACAACAAATATATTGAATCACTTTTCCTTCATACTTTTGCTAAAATAAACTAAGCAGTGACACCTGTGAGAATCTACTCAGAAACTGAATAGGAAGAAAATCAAACCCTGAATGGTACTTGAGCAATAAGGGTAGAAATGGATTTCCTAGGTAATAGCTGCTGGGACACTCATGAGCTTGATGTCTCAAAAGGAGACACATGTACACAAGCCATTAACTAGAAGTTCTAGCAGAAGAACTGACTGGCACACACAGCTGTGATGGGAGCACAAAGAAGAGGGCAGCTGATTCAGGGGGTAACTGAGTGTCCAGAGAGAAGCCATGACCTTATTTTTACATCTCCATGTGTACATAGTTTGAAATTCCAGACTACATGGGGCGGGGGGGGGGGGGTGACATTTTCTATTAAAGTTATCATGGTGTCTCATTTCAAGTACTGTACAAGTCAAAGTCAAATAAAGGATTTACATTTAGTTATCTGAAACTTCCCATTCCAGACTTCTACTTATAACTTCACTGCTTCAATGCACACCCTTAGCAGGAAAGTCCTTCACGGCTTCAAGGACTTTTGTTAGTGTGCGTCTTTCATTTTCTATATCATTGTTATTACCACTGCTATCTTCATCACTTTGTAAATGGTATGCCTGTGGAGGGAAAGTTGCTATCTCTGGTAGAAAAGTACACAGATTGCTTTGAAAACAATCTGGCCTTCAGATGCAATGAAGGCACTGTTGTTGTTGTTAGGTGCCGTCGAGTCGAGTCCGACTCATAGTGACCCTATGTACAGCGGATCAAAACACTTGCCGATTCTGTGCCAGGCAAACGATCTTATTTATGTTTAAGCCCATTGTTGCAGACGCTGTGTCATTCCATCTGGTGGAGGGTTTTCCTCTTTTGCGTTGACCTGCCACTCTTCCAAACATGATGTCCTTCTCCAGGGATTGTTCTCTCCTGACTACATGTCCGAAATATGTAAGATGCAGTTTGGCCATTTTTGCTTCCAAGGAGCACTCTGGTTGTACTTCTTCTAGGACAGATTTGTTGGTTCTTTTGGCAGTCCATGGTACATTCAATAGATGTCTCCAGCACCACAATTCAAAAGCATCAATTCTTTTTCTGTCTCTCTTGTTCAATGTCCAGCTTTCACAACCATATGATGCCACTGAAAATACCATGGCATGAGTCAGACGCACCTTCGTCTTCAATGTGACATCTTTGCTTTTCAATACTCTAAAGAG